>ML677348.1:1033182-1100509 GCA_007922305.1 Dermatemys mawii
AAAAAAAAAACTGTTTTCCCTTGTGGAAGTGGTAAAATGTCATTAATTAAAATTTTACTTGGCGAAGTACAATTAATACCTTAACATATTGTATTTCAATAGTCTTTTCATCCCAAAAGGCCTTAAAGCACTTTCTAGACAATACAGTGTACAGAAAGCACCACTGAAGTGTAACTACCCTTATAGTGGATGTGTTTGCAAGACTATATCTGGCAAATATTATACCACACAACAGTATAGAAGGCGGGGAGAGAGGCAGAATTTTTGGCCAAACACTAAGTCGAATTCATGCTCTAAAATAAAGTGAGAGCCAAACACAGCAAGCTTCATGGCACTAATTTTATCTATCATCAGAGGGATGAGTCAAACTTGTGACCCGATGGAATTAAAATATTTAAAACCTGAGAGCATAGCCATAAAGTTGTGCTCTCGGACATGAATTTCAACTTGGCTATGCTGGTGGGGCTAAACTGGATACTTCCACAAACTTTTACTGATCTCTCTGCATGGTTTTGAACTCCTTTTTATTCTTGGTTATTCAACATCTGCTAAATCAGATTTCCTGGTTGTCTGATTCATACCAGCAAATTCTGTAGGAGAAACTGTGGGTCATATTTTGGTGTCAGTCGCATCTTTGGAACTTCAGCTTGATTATTTTAAAACTGATTTGAAATTTTTCATTTTGATTTAGCTTTACCTGCTTATTAATTTTATGTCCATGACCTAAGTGCTAGCAGTATTTTATGCATAGATTATCTTTATTACATAGAGCACATTACAGAAGCTTGAATAAAAAGTCCCTAATTTGTAATAATGTTTTTCGTATCTTAATAAACTGACTGAAGCAAATCAGTGTTTTGTATTGAAAAATGCAAATAAATATTTCTCAAACTGAAATTTATTTTGATATTATATAAATTAGGTGCATTCATTATTTGTACTTGAACTGCTTTGCTAACTTTATTTTTGATTAAAGAAATGCATAGTTTGCTTCATAGAGGAGTCCCATTACAATGAAGTTTAATTTAGCAAATTGAGTGCCAAAGGTTATTTGTAATTAGATGTGGATCCAAGCCACCAGTTTCACAACTTCCCAAAAGTGTGTGGGGGCGTTTGTATCAGGAGTTTCAGCTTAATCCATTATAGCAACACGAGCCAGTCACCAAGGCTGTGGATTGTATAGCTGGCTTCAGTAACACCTTCAGCAATAACCCATGTGCTTTATACTGCAGCACTGGACTTTGTTTCTCTAAGGCAGTGGGAGGGAAGCAGCATGGAAGAGACATGGATCTTAGTTGGATAATTTGTGTCTTTGCATATGCGCAGAGGGCAGAGTTGGGGATCTAAGTTAGCTGTTCTGAGGCTGTATACAACTTTTTCCATTGCGGGCAACCCACTTGGCAAGTCATACCCTAATCGCCCTCAGAGCTGAGCCAAACGTGGGGGAAAGTTTATAAATACAGGAGTTAAAGACAGACCTGTGGACTGCTTGATCAGTACACGACCAAGAGATGAGAGGGCTGGGTCCCACTCCTTGTATCACTTTTGATATAGGCCTCAGACTTACATTTCACTAGCAACTGAGAGGACCAGTCACTAGACAACTTATAACGCAAAGGGTGGAATGTTGCTAGCTGTGGAGACCTGCACACTGTTTGCTAACAGCATTCTGAAGTGTTTGAAAAGGGCTGAGATGCTGCAATTTCTCAAACTCTGAAGAGTCCAGGGGACCCACACATGCCACATTATGGTCACTCGGTGACAACTGAGAAATCCTCTCAGAGAAGACCTGAGGGGAATGTGTTGTGATGCGTGTGTAAAACATAGGAAATGTTATGTTGTAACTTCATAGCTGAATGTTTGTGGTAGAAACAAAGGGGGTAAATCCTCATGAGAAACATCAATAGACTTACTGTCTAATAGCATTTGTTTAAATGTTATTCACAGTATTCCAAATAAGATTTACAATATTTTACAACATGGTATTTATACATTAAATATTTATTTTTAGTAAAAAAGTGCATTATACTCTCACTTTAGAAACTGACTAGAAATTGACTAAATCTAGCATGCATTTATCAGGGTTTTAAATACAACACCCTTGAGGTTTAATTCTATGTAATGCTTTCTGAAAAGGCCTGAAAAGACAGAACCCTGGCTCGTGCTTTGGCAAAGAGTTACATCGAGGTTCAGGAAGGGGAGTGTATAGTTATAGTGAGCATTCCCTCCCCTGTCCCTGTTACACAAGCACTTACACAAATGCCTAACTTCATGCCTGTGAGTTACTTCAGTGACTTCATTTGGACTACGGTCATGAATAAAGTAAAGTGTGTGCAATCATATTTGAGGGACTGGAAGCCTAAATCAGGAAATAGAACATGAATACAGCCCCATTATATACACCATAGACCATGTGCACTTTACAACAGCAATATATCAAACTACACAACTGACAAAAGACAAAAAACAAAAAAGGAAGAACAGAGAATACTACCTTGCCTGCAAGTTTTTTCGTGCTGTCCCTGATCATAAAGCCAGGTTTTCAGGAGGGATTTTTGAGAATTTTGCTGAATATTTTTTCAGAGACATATTTATAGTGTCTGTCATGCAAACAGCCAGAGCAGCAGCAGCTTGAGTCTCTGCTAAGCCCCTAAAACCAGGCTGTGCTTGGAGGATATGAAATAATGTCACAGAATGTGAGGGCATTCATGAAGACGTGTTGAAAACTCTTACCCAATGCACATGCTCAGAAATTATACTGAAAATAAAAGCATTTTCTCCCCAAACCAAGCCCACATTGATACCTACATGCCCATCAAGATTCAAATTTCCAGACATTTCTGAGGCAGAGCTCTTTTGGGTTTGTGTAATGCTGAGGGACCCAGGTCGTCGGCAGGCAGGATCAAATCTGGGGCCATTGGAACTTACTGCGTGTTGCTAAGGCTATAGAGCCCAGTCATTAAATCTCTAAGTGGTTTCGGTGCCACTAGAGGGGACCGAACAAATGTGGGTTACATTTGCTTATAGTGAGAGATCCCTCATCATTCAGACAAAGCAATTTTGTTCAGCCTATTTAAAAAAAAAAAATTACCTTCAGGCAGGGACTGCATAGAAAATGTCAACCAGAAAGGTGATTTTTTCAAAATTTTTAACAGTTTAAAAACAAAGATTTACAGTGGAAAATGTTTTCCAAGCTCACTTACAGCAAATGGAATTAGATGCATATTAGAAATAACTGGGATCAACTACTCTGAAATAGCTAACATACCCTGCCTTAAATCGATGGGGCATGAGTCAACAAACTTACATCAGTTTTATGCTGATATAACTCCATTGATTTCTCTGGAGTTAGACCAGTGTAAAATTGATATGCCACTGTGAACTAAACCCAGGATTTAAACTTTGGGAAAAAGATACGTGGCAAGATACCAGTGAATTATACTATAAATGGAGCTATCTGGTTTGGTTGACTGTATTAAAGTTCCATGTCTTCCACATTTTGTGGTGAATGGATATTTTCCAGTTTTCACTATTCCACACAGTGTATGAATCTCTTATGATATAATTGCTACTTTCAGGTTGTTTTTTTTAAAATTATTATAATATATTAACATTTTAACATTCTGTTTTACAAATTTCATGTTTTTCCAGCACTGAAAATGTGTCCAGCTGCATTTATTTCAAAGCTCTTCTTTGCAACTCAGATGTCTTTTATATGGGTTGTGTATATAATTTCCATAATACAAATGAAAGCACATTATTATGCTTTCATAAGTATGCCTTGCAAGTGGTAAAGCAAGATTAAAGGGTTTTGAAACTTTTATATTATCTTAAAATCCATCTATGAGGAAAAAAACTTCTAAAGTAAGAGAGTTCTGCAGAATAAAATTGATATTTGCAAATGAGTCTTTCATGTAACAAGTGAAATATTGGTGAGATAAGAAAAATTATATAGTCGCATTAAAATAGTGCTTTTTACATCAAGAGTGCTTAACAACAATATTTAAATGAGGTGCCATGAATACTGCTGTGAGCAAGGACCCATTGCTACAAGGCACTGAATATCTCCTACAGCAGAGGAGGGCAAACTATGGTCCTTGAACCAGATGCGGCCTGTCAGGGCTTTCAATCCATCCCGCGGGATTGCTAGCCCCCTGGCGCAGCAGGGCTAAGGCAGGGTCCCTGCCTGCCCTCTCCCCACACACTCCCTGAAGAGGCGGACAACACGTCCCTGCAGCCCTTGGAGGCGATGGGGCCAGAGGGCCCCACGTGCTGCCGTTGCCTGCGGGGACTGCCCCTCACAGTTCCCATTGGCAGGGAACGGGGAACCGTGGCAAATGGGAGCCTCTGTGGTGGTAACTCACAGGGAAGGGCAGCACTCAGCGGAGCCGCCTGCTGTCCCCAGAAGCTACAGTCAGCCATTTATGGGAGCGAAGTGGCACGGGTCAGGGCAGGCAGGGAGGTAAGCGACACTGGGCCAGAGCCTGCACCTTGAACCGCTCCAGCACCGCATACCCTGAACCCCTGACTTGCCTCCTAACCCCACTGCCTTGAGCCCCCTCCTACTCCCAACCCCCTGTCTGAAACTCCTCCCACAGCCTGCACTCCCTCCACACCCCAACCCCTTGCCCCAGCCCCACATTCATGACCCTGCATATGATTTCCCCATGCAGATGTGGTCCTTGGGCTGAAAAGTTTGCCCACCCCTGTCCTACAGGATGCAGAGTACAGCTCATCAGGAACTTTTTAATAAAATGTTTTTCTAAAAAAAAAAGAAACCCAACTAATTTTTCAAAACCAAAACTTTTAATGTGAACATATCATTGGCAAAGAAAATCTTGAAAAGCATTCTCAACGGGTCCAGGATGGAGTTGTTACTCAAAATGAAAGTGATAGAATCACCAGAATAGCCAAGAGCCTCATGGTTAGGCCACTTAGATGGGACGCAAGAAACCAGGTTCAAGTTCTTGCCCCTAAGCAGGCAGATGGGGGACTTGAGTCTGGGCCTTCCATTTTCCACGTCAGTATCCTGACCAACTGGTTATTTTGGGGGGGGAGGGAAAGTCTCTCTCTCCCTCTTCCTCGTTTTTTCATGAAAAAAAAATCAAAAAGGTCTTGGTTTGGCTCTGCATCAGAATGGAAAATAATTGTCAACACTGATTTTTTTATTTCATGAAGCAATATTATTGTTTTCCTGCCAGCCCTAATGCCGAGTGCTCTCAATTACCACTGAAGTCCTGCATTTATATTATCTAGCACTGTGAACACTTTCCATGGAAGTCAATTGGAGGTGCGCATTTTGCCATTTCACAAGATTGGCCATTTAAAGAACAAAGTTGTAAGTCAGGCCCCATCTTTCAGTCCTGGGAAGAGCAGAGTCCCCTCAATTCCCGACTTCAGCTGCAGTTGAAAATGTTACACGTTGTGCTTAGCACTTTGCAGTGTAGCAGACACACTGTTTATACTACCCGCCGGATTGGCAGGTAGTGTTTGATGTATCAGGGATTGGTTTTATCACATCTCATCTAGATGCGATAAATTGATCCCCGAATGCGCTCCCCACTGATTCTGGAATTCCACCTCCACAGGAGGAGGAAGCGGAGTTGACGGGAGAGCGGCAGCGGTTGACTCGCCGCTGCGTGAACAGCCAGGTAAGTCAACCTAAGATACGCCGACTTGTATATCTTAGGTCGAACTCCCCCTCTCCCTCCCGCAGTGTAAACCAGGCCTAAGACATTAAACTTATATTGGAGTAGTGGGTAGTGTTGGAAACTCCAACTAAAGCTCAAATGAGGGCAAAATTTTACTAAGAGGTTTTTATGCTAGTGGCTCATTGTCCAAACAGGGATAGCACATAATCCTTACCAAATACCTCACTTTGTTGATATATGTCAGTTGAGCGGATCCTGCTGTGGCAGGAGTGTTCAGAAATGCACAGTATTCAACTTAGAGCTGGTCTCAGCTAGTGGAGAAACATAAGTATGTGTTGTTCAAAAATCATTCTGGCTGCCAAACACAGAGTGACTCCCCCTTATTTCACTGTCTGAAATTATAATGGTCATATTTCTTGCCTGGCTTTGTGCTGGCCCTCCACATAAAGCTAAATTCTACCCATTAATCAGACTGAGCCTTTTCAGCTTTATCATCAGTGTCATTGTCAGAGCAATGATTTATGCTGCAGAGATTGTGGACAAAGGGGCTCCCATTCATACTGGGTGTAATTGTGTAAAAACCTGATTCTGAATGGTGTAAAAACAGTACAATATTTTAAATAAACCTCTGATCTTAGCTTTACTAGGAAATAATAACTCCACCAGTCTTGCTCAGGCATTATTAATTAAGCAGTTATTAGCTACTAGGATTACTATTTCTGCAGACTGGAAAAAAAGCGTAATGTTCTCTCACTCAACAGATGGCTTATAAACAACTGGGGAAGTCTGAGCCTTGGAAAAAGGTATTAGGCCTAAGAATGATTCATACAACAGATATCTGAACACATGGCTATTTTTATCATTTATGCTGACACTAGGAGTATATTAATAAAGGGAACATTTCTCCACACACTCCCAGTTGATTTGTATGATGTACATGGCAAAGTGTGGGCTCTGGCCACATGTTGAGATCTGACCCTTATCGCCTTTGTTACCTTGGGGTCATATAATCTCAGTTTTGTCTCTTTGATCTCAGGTTCTTTTTAACAGATGCAGATCAGGATCTAGAAATTTTAGGTTCTTGATCAGCTGCTGCTTTTTAAGGATCTGACATATCCCAGTCTCATACCTGTACAAATCACATTGGCATCAGTGCAGTTACTCCTGATATACATCATGGCAAGTGAAAGCAGAATTAGACCTTTAATTTAAAAAATAGGAAAATTGGTTCCAATCTTGCAAATATATCTGGGCAGATGCATCCCTGTGCCTGTGTAAGGCAACTTCCAAGCATGGAAACATAGTCAGTTCTTGTTCCACGGATTCACTGAATGACCAGCCAGGTACATTCTGACACTTTCCCCTATAACAAGTGACTTCAATGCGACTTTCTGAAGTCCAAGATGCTACTCACCACGAGTAAGGGTGTTGGAATTTGAGCCAAATTCGGTACAAGAACATAAATGTAAAAAATTTAATGGACCTAAATTAAACTGAAACATTTTGATATTTAAGTTTAGTTGGTAAAGATATAGGGCCTATTTCTCCACTGCTCGTATAGTCATTTATACCCGTACAAAGTGCTATCAAATCAGATTAGCATTTTATATCCAGTTTTCCTTAAATACAGTCCCCTTTCTTGCACCTTAAGAACATAAAAAGGGCCGTACTGAGTCAGACCAAAGGTCCATCTAGCCCAGTATCCTGTCTACTGACAGTGGCCAATGCCAGGTGTCCCGGAGTGAGTGAACCTAACAGGTAAAGATCAAGTGATCTCTCTCCTGCCATCCATCACCCCCTTCTGACAAACAGAGGCTAGGGACACCATTCCTTACTCAGCCTGGCTAATAGCCATTAATGGACTGAACCTCCATGAATTTATCCAGTTCTCTTTTAAACCCTGTTATAGTCCTAGCCTTCACAGCCTCCTCAGGCAAGGAGTTCCACAGGTTGACTGTGAGCTGTGTGAAGAAGAACTTCCTTTTATTTGTTTTAAACCTGCTGCCCACTAATTTCAATGGGTGGCCGCTAGTTCTGCTATTATGGGAACAAGTAAATAACTTTTCCTTATTCACTTTCTCCGTGCCACTCATAATTTTATCATATCCCTCTATCATATCCCCCCCTAGTCTCCTCTTTTCCAAGCTAAAAAATCCTAGCCACTTTAATCTCTCCTTATATGGAAACCGTTCCAATCCCCTAATCCAGGGGTGGGCAAACTATGGCCTGCGGGACCATCCCATCCGGCCGCCCGGCCAGTGAGGCTGCTCCCTCCCCCTCAGCCGCGCCATGCCATGTAGCACTGCGGCCCGGGCTGCGTGCTCCCCGCTCCCCTGAGCCACACCATGTGGGTAGCACTCTGAGGGTCGGGACTGCGTCCTCAGCCCCGCTCCAGAGCCACACCGCATGGGCGGTACGCTGAGCCCCTCTCCCGGAGCAGCGCCGCGGCGGCACCGGCTGGGGCTGCGTGCTCAGCCCCTCCCCCGGAGCCACACCACGTAGGTGGCGCTCCGGGGGGCTGGGGTTGGGGCTGCGTGCTGAGCCCGTCTCCCGGAGCCATGCCACGTGGGCGGCACTCTGGGGGCTGGCTGGGGCTCCGCCCTCAGCCCCTCCCCCGGAGCCAGGCCACGGGGGCGGCGCTCCAGGGACCGGGGATGCGCGCTCAGCCCCTCCCCCGGAGCCGCGAGCTCCCTGGGGCTGTGCCACACGGGTGGCACTCCGGGGGCCCAGGGCTGTGTGCTCCCTCTCTTCCCCCAGAGCCGGGCCAGCACTCATGGTAAGGGGGCGGAGTGGGGTTGGGGGGTTCCAGGGTGGTGGTTGGGGGGTAGTCTGGAGGGGGAAGTCGGAACAGGGTGGGTTGGATAGGGGGTAGTGTTCTGGGGTGGTGGTTGGGGGTGGGAGGGTGGATAGGGGTCAGAGCAGTCAGGCAACAGGGAGCAGGGGAATTGGGTGGGGGCCTGGGGGTGGTTAGGGGTCTCTGGAACAGACAGTCAGACGATGGGAGGGGATTGGATGGGGATTCTGAGGGGGCAGTCAGGGGGTGGGAAGTGGGAGGGGACCAGATTGGGGGCAGGGCCTTCCCTTACCCGGCCCTCCATATAATTTTGTAGACCCAATGTGGCCCTCGGGCCAAAAAGTTTGCCCACCCCTGCCCTAATCATTTTAGTTGCCCTTCTCTGACTCTTTTCTAATGCCAGTATATCCTTTTTGAGACGAGGAGACCACATTTGTACACAATATTCAAGATGTGGGCGCACCATGGATTTGTATAGGGGCAATAAGATATTCTCCGTCTTATTTTCTATCCCTTTGTTCATCCTGTTTGCTTTTTTGACTGCCGCTGCACACTGCATGGACATCTTCAGAGAACTATCCACGATCTCCTTCCTGAATAGTTGTAGCTAAATTAGCCCCCAAATCACCTTAAGTGATTTGGTTGGATCATAATCAGTAGAAGACAGGGATCTACCTTGCTTCCATTGAAGTCAATGGAAAAACACCCAAAATGTAAGCAACTCAAGAAGATTGTAAGCTCCGCTGCCCAGGAACTGTCTTTTTGTTCTGTATATATAGTTCCTAACACAATGGATTCCTTGGAATATAACTTGGATCCATAGGCACTACCACAAACCAGTAAAAGAATTAACTAAGTAACCCACCCAGGGATATTTTTTGGAATATTTTTTGCAGGCCTTCCTGTCTTTCCTTCAGCAGTCTTCAAACTAAATAACTCAGCGGGGAAGAATTTGGGAGAAGTCACCACTGTAACCCCAGTGCAAGCCTCTGCCGGTCTCTTCTGCTGAAAGAGTATTAGACCCTCTCATCAGTGATCATCAATGACCAGAAATGGTCCCTTATGCTCTGGGTGGATGAACTTTTAGCTTGCCATGCTGATCATTTTGGAATCCAGCAACATTGCTCTCAGCCTTAATAGCATTGAGTAATTTGGGAGTACCCTCCCTGGTGTGGTGATTTGTCCAGAAACCCTCTTGTACCGGAATGAGATACTTCTCAGTCATGTTTTCCTCCCATGTGGACTGCATGTGATGAGAACCCCAAGCACAAGTTGCAGAGAGAGGCAAGCATAAGACGTTTTCTATCTGCTTATACTGGGTCCTATTTTACAGTCCCTACTCTTTCCTTCCTCATGCAAAACTCCCATTGACTTTAATGGGAGCTTTGTCTGAGAATGGAATGCAGGATTTGAACTTCTGAGCATAAGGTGAGTGTTATTTCAGAATCACTGTGGCATTCAATCTCAAAAGGAGTGTGGAGGTTTCCTCCCCTAGAAATTTGCTAGGGCAGCATTTGATAGTTTGGATTGGATCATGTTTCTCTACATAAATCTATAGTAAATATTGCTTTGTTTTTATCATGCAAAATGCTCTGTACCAGCTGCTAATCAGACTGTGAAAACACCTCATCTCCCATGGGAAGAAGTACTAAATATGATTGATTATTTTTTTAAAAGAATCTATTAAAAAAGAAGTCCACAACATTAACTGATGCTGGAAAAGACAAGCAAGTACATGATATAAAATGTTCCTAACGTTGCCTTTGAAGAAGCTACACTACTGTGTTGCTACATAAATAAAATATGATTGAGCCTGAAGCTGTGAAGTATAGTTGATTACATTATTTTTTAAAAGACAAGCCATGCTAATTTGTACTAATGTTTGCACTTGCATTTCTATGTATTATACTAGTCTTAGTTTTAGCAAATGTAAAGTTATAATTCTGGCCTAAATTAAATCAAACAAATGATAGCATCACTTAAAAAAAAAAAAACACAGAACAAAAAAACAGCAGGCCAAGTGCCACCAAGATATTGGTGGATTTAACTTTATCTAATACACACAAACAGTAGACTCTCGATTATCCAGGTTGTGGATTAATCAGGATGTCAAAAAAAAAAAAATATGCGTAACTCGCAGGGCCAGCTCTGGCTTTGTTGCCACCCCAAGCACAAACAACCTACCAGGGCGCAGGGCAGCCAGTGAACCAACACCCCAATCCTCTGGCGCAGGGTGGCTGGTGAACCAATACCCCCACCCCCATATTTCCTATGAATGGTGATTATCTGGGATTTTATTAATCAGGATTAATTTTTTCCCTATCATCGTGGATAATGGAGAGTTTTATATATACTTTTAACAGAAGAATAGAAATATGTTGTACTTTCCCCTCTGCATATTAGAGATTTAAATGAAAAGGGAAAAGTAACCCTTTCTTTTGGCAAAGACTGCTAGAGTGCCAGACTATAGTAGTAAATTCAACAGTGTGTTGTGACAGGTTTGAGATCTAACCTCATGTTTCTCATCAGAAGGCATAATATTTTTATATCTAAATAAAATTAAATTGTGATGATACTTTAATAAAAAGAAACATTGATTTCAGTATCAAAGGACAGTGTGTGTATTTATATATATATATATATATATATATAATATATAGTAGGTAAATAACGTTGATCAGTACCACATATTTCCATTCTTCTGTTAAAAGAGTGTGTGTGTGTGTGTGTGTGTGTGTGTGTGTGTACAAAGAGATGGATACCAGACTTAATGAAGCAAAATGCAGAGTTTTAGCCGGTGATACCATCATTCAGCAGTTACATTAGAGAGTACAAGTGTACTGATTTCTCCTTCATCCATATGTTGCCTGATAGCAGTTATGGTTGGGTAATGGAGGAAAAATTAGAGTGCAGCTACACTCAGAGAAAGGAGTCGTGGAGAAACAACTGTCTGGAGCTCATCTATCTTAGAAAACATTATGGGGGCTGAGCACCATTTGAACAATGGAGGTAGGAGACAGTGCTGATCATGACTTTGTAGTCAGTGCAGATCAAGCCAAATTATATCAGCTAATCTATGAAATCCTGTTGTAATGGAGGCAATCACTTGGTATCTAGTTTTACTTTGCGGCTGGGAGTAGGGGTTAAAGGAGGACTCAGACTTGGATGCCCGAGTAGCCAAATAAAAGTTCTAGAAAACTGTCCAATAAATGGTTTTGAAGTAAAAAAAATATCCGGCCTATTTGCAATTATGGGGTGTTGATAGTGTAACATGTTTACAGCAAGAAATCATCTCTTATTCTAATACCCAATTAATATTAGTATCTAATATGTTACTGCTAGATAAATGGGAGATAAAGGGACCATCTGAGAAAGGATCAGTGTTTTCTGTCACTGCTAGCGCTTATTCGAGCTCTTTTCATTAGCACAGATACCCCTCATAGCATCTTATGTTTTCCTGGTGATCTCTGTGAAAATAAAGTGCCACTTACAGAATTATAAACCACAATTCATTTGTTCCACTTTCCCCTCTCTGCATATTAGAGATTTAAACGAAAAGGGAAAAGTAACCCTTTCTTTTGGCAAAGGCTGCTAGAGTGCCAGATTATAGTAGTAAATTCAACACAGTGTTGTGACAGGTTTGAGATCTAACCTCATGTTTCTCATCAGAAGGCATAATGCAGTTACCATCCAGAACTGTACACTTGAATAGTCATTTAGTGACCATGAACAGCAGTTCAGCCAAGTGGTAATTAGCTGTAGAACAATTTATTTTTTAGGAGACTAAGTGTCAGCTACATCAGATTGTTAAATGCCTCCAATTACACTTACAGCAAGTTTTTAAATGGAAAAAAAAATGTTTTATGGGAACGTGTGGCTGTTCTAACTTTATGGGACCGTATTCAGTGCAACATAATCTTGCTTTGGGACACAACTCATTTTTTGGCACCAAAAATAATATTTCTGATCTTACACTTTCCAGTTTCCTCCCCAATATGGGTGAATCTGCCTCTTTTCAGTTGTCATATAAAATGCATAGAGAATGCAGATCACATACAGGAGATTAAACTGAGCACATTTTAGCAGATCATCTATTTTCTGCCTGAAATCCCATAACATTACTAAGGCGTGGCTCTTCAAAAAAGATAAAGTGAAGACAAAATATAATGAGCCAGATCTTCAGCCCCTATAAATACGCTTAGATTCACTGAAATCAGTGGAAGTATTTTGATGTATTGCAGCAGAGGATATGGCCCAGTAAATTCAAAGTCCATGCTTTCTATTTCTGGGGTCCTATTGTGTCAGGTCAGGGGTTAGCAACCTTTCAGAAATGGTGTGCCGAGTCTTCATTTAATCACTCGAATTTAAGGTTTCATGTGCTAAAAATTAACATTTTTAGAAGGTCTATTTCTATAAGTCTTTAATATATAACTAAACTATTGTTGTATGTAAAGTAAATAAGGTTTTTAAAGTGTTTAAGAAGTTTCATTTAAAATTAAGTTAAAATGCAGAGCCCCACAGACTGGTGGCCAGGATCTGGGCAGTGTGAGTGTCACTGAAAATCAGCTTGCGTGCCACCTTTGGCACTCATGCCATAGGTTGCCTACACTTGTGTTAGGTGATCTGCAAACATAGTTCCTGGTCTGATGCGATTACAGACTAAAATGAAATCACTAATATACATTTGTATTTTTTCCGTGCCTCCTAACAAAATCACATCTGCAAGTACTTTAGTGGTAAATGAATAGTGGTAACAAAATATTGATGCAATTACAAATAGATGTTATTTGTGTTTCATGTGTTGCATGCTGGCATGAATAGCTTAAGAGGACTTCATGCTTATAAAGGTAAACTGGCTCTTTATTAAAATAACCATTTACTGAGATGCTGCAATTACAGCTGGCATTCAAGTCCCATGCACACAGACTGACTTTCTGGGTGACTCCTTCACACTTTTCCCTCATGCAACCTGTATCCTTTCATCCAGGTTCCACACAGGTTGCTACACCACTCTTTTCAACTTCTCTTTTCTAGGGGTGGGGTTTTTGGTTTTTTTTTGGTCATTGTGTCTTCTGTATAAGTCTTTGCTGGCATGCTGGGAAAGAGGTCACTCATTCATAGCCCAGGGACATGGCCTGTATTGAAATCCTAATGAGATTTCATTTAGGATTGACTGCTAGACGTCATAGTCCTTCAAGTATGCTGCTATTCAAACCAGTCTTCCATTGCTTATTTGTGTTACTGCTGTTGGTGGGAACTTACTTCATTCTATTGCAGGGGTAGGCAACTATGGCACGCGTGCCAAAGGTGGCATGCGAGCTGATTTTCGGTGGCACTCTGCTGCCAGCCTGGGATTCCATCTGCTGGCCCCCTGCCAGTCAAGGTGGATGGAATCCCAGGCCAGCAGTGGGCTGAGTGGGGCAGGCAGCCAGAACTCCAGACCGGCAGCAGCTGAGACACTCAGCACACTGCCAGTCTGGGGTTCCAGCTGCCGGCCCCACTCAGCCCAATTCCGGCCTGGGGGCATTGGAAAACTCAACAAGGAAAAGCCATGGTAAGGATCATGCTAAACTGATAAGATCTGCATTTTAATTTAATTTTAAATGAAGCTTCTTAAACATTTTAAAACCCTTATTTACCTTACATACAACAACAGTTCAGTTATATTAAATAGACTTATGGAGAGAGAGAGGGAGAGAGACACACCTAAAAATGTTAAAATATATCACTGGCACGCAGAACATTAAATTATAGTGAATAAATGAAGACCACTTATAAAAGGTTGCCAACCCTGTTCTATTGGTCCTCTGTGTCGTTGCTCATAACTCATGTTTCTTCTGAAGCTTATAAGAGCAGCCATACTGGGTCAAACCAATAGTCCATCTATCTCAGTATCCTGTCTTCCAACAGTAGAAAGATGCTTCAGAGGGAATGAACAGAACTGGGCAAATATTGAATGATCCATCCTATTTTCCAGTCCCAGCTTCTGTCAGTCTGAGGTTTAGGGACACTCAGAGCATGGAGCTGTGTCCCAGACCATCTTGGCTAATATCCATTGATAGACCTATGAACTTCTCATTCTTTTTTTTTTGAAGACAGTTATACTTTTGGCCTTCACAACATGCCCTGGCAACGAGTTCTACAGGTTGACTGTGCATTGTGTGAAGGAGGACTGACTTATGTTTATTTTAAGCCTGAAGCCTATTAATTTCCATTGAGTGCCCCCTGGTGTGTGTGTGTGTTATATGAAGGGGTAAAAATCATACTTCCTTATTCACTTTCTCCACAAGGACAGGCTCTTGGTTAAATGCTGCTGTGGGGAATTGAATTCTTTTCCTGCCTGTGCCACAGAGTTCGTAGGTGATGCTGGGCAAATCAGTGAACATGTACTTTTCAGAGGTGATCAGAATTGTGTTCCTAATTTTCTGGGTGCCCAACTTAAGGCTCTGGGAACTAATTTGTAGATCTGCTGAGCAGTCACCACAGCAAGTGATGTTAATGGGAGCTATGTTTGAAAAAAAACTGCTAGCTAATGCTAAACACTGAAAAATTAGTTTCTAGTCATCTCAAATGGGGCACCCAAAATTAGTGGAAACTTTTGAACTATATTTTTCTGTGTCTCTGTTCCCCATCTGTAAAATTGGGATAAAGCCTTCTGCTCAGCACAGTGGGGTGTTGAGAAAACAAGTTCACTGTTGTTTGTGAAGCACACAATAGTGATGAATACCAGAGAAAAGCCCATGAGGAAATTAATATTTCTGCATTCAGAGAAGGATTTGAATCATGTTCAGTGAATAAGGTCTAAGGCCACACATGGAACAATGAGGAGAAAATAAAGTCTTGAGTAACTGCTCATTAAGTGACTATTGGCCATCCTGTGCACTGAATAAAGCCAGGGCCTTTTGGTAAGAATGATATGGGATGTGGTAAATTAAAAAAACAAAAAAATACCAGTTATAATGCATATGCCTAATTAGAAATGCACAGACAAATTCTGTTATTTCCCAACTTGACATTGGTTGCTTGACATTGCAACATTAATGGTGTTCTTTTAATCTATTTTTTGTGTAATGTATAATTATCACACATGGATATTATTTATGCACTCACTAATTAGTATGTGTAATCAAACCAACAGTTCAGGGTGGCTGTTTATTACTGCTATTATGTGTATTGTATAGCAGATGCAATTAGACTTTTTTTAAAATTAAGTACCATTCTTGAAAGTAATGTTTTTATACTGTGTAGTCTCCAAATCCCTAGATTTATCCTATATATTTTGGGGCAGTTTTGAACTTGTACTAGAACAACTGTACAACTTTTCAACAGCAGAACCAGAAGAGATTCATTTATGACTTCTGCCTACATAATTGTTACTGTGATTTAAAGCAGCAAATGACTTTAAAATGTTCTCTCGGTTTCACTACATGCCAAATTAGCTAGCAATGCCACATATTAGTATAGTAGCTTGAATAACTTACTCATTTTAAAATATGCATACATATTGATATGTGTACAAAAAAGTGTCATATCATCCTCACCTCGCAGCACTAATTATATTGTTGGTGTTACCCATTTAACATATTTTTGACAGATGTGCAAAACATTAGTCTTTAATGTAGCAGCCTCAGAATTGCTAAAACTTAGTATTAGAGAAATACGTTCACAATACATTATTTAAATTAGGAGAATTTATATTTCGATGAATTATACACACATTAATCCCTAATTTCAAGGGCACAAGTGTCAACGCACACAGCTTTGCAGGTTATGAATAAGAATGTATAAACCCGCATAATTATTAGCAATAAAGATAAGGTAAAACCAACCTGGCAAGTTATAGACTAACTCACTTGGGTACATTATTATTGAATATTTCGAAACTGGAAGCGGATTACCAACATGGTCTGTCCATTAAGGATCAGTGTGTGGCTGGCCTTTCAGCAGATGAACAAAATGCTCCTCCCAACTGCGCCCTCCCCCTCTGCCCACATAAAGACTGGCCGCAATTGCAGTTCTTGTGCTGGCCAGTGCTGAAGAACTGCTCCTGACTAGTGCTGCTAGACAGCTAAAGCAAAGGGGGAGAGGAAGCAGTGAGTCATACAGTCACAGAGTTTAAAGCCAGCATGGATTACTAGATCATCTAGTCCAACTTCACAGCCCACCAGAGCCAACCCACTACAAAGCTAAACTGCTATGCAGCAGTTTTACTCTGTACCAGTCATTGCAACAAGACAGCCATCAAGGGGCTGCATCCAGTTAACACATTTTCTTACACTGTCAGTTTTAAATAAACAAACAAACTATCTGAAATATTTTCATACTTTAAATACCAGCTTTATAGCTTTCCTCTATCCTTACAGGTTGCACCAAAAGAGAGCCTGGCCAGATGAAATAGCAATAGCTATCCAGCAGCAGTAGAGGAGTTCAGTTCTTCAGCAATATCCAGCAAGTCACTCACTGAAGAAAATGTAAATGATTTACCTTTTTATTCTAATGCTATGAGCCTTTATAAATGGACTAATGCAACATTATGTTTAATTAATGAACTTGTATGAAAAGAACTTTAATGCACTAAAGGACACAAACCATTTTTATGGAAACACAAACATGTAGATTGGAGTGTTCAGCATAAACATTTACTAGAGTAGATTCTGTGTTTGGAAAAAAGTTGCTCAGAAGACGCCAAACTTAGAAACGCAACAAGACAGAAAACATTGGCTGAATGTTGACTGTTCCAGCAAGGTGTCAAATGTGAGGGTTTTTTTCCCCCCCCTTCCCTGATTACAGTATAGCAGATAAATTGGCCAGTATGAACCAAGAGCAGGACAAAAAGACTTTATGCTCTGTGGGGTTTTTAATTTTTATGCATACTACTTTATGATCCTGTGCAAAATTTAATTGAAGTAATTGTCAGAGCATATTAAACCTTGATGGGAGATGTAGGTCTTACTCATGGTGATTTGTCCATGACATGTAATTGCAAGTACCCTAATTTCCACAAGAGCTCCAGTGTTATCGTTCAATTCCTTGAATCCATCCCATAGTCTTCAGCTAAAAGATACCACCACCTAACCAATATCTTATTACAGTGTTAATAACAAGAATGTACTGACTTTAAGTTTCCAAACCTGCTCTCATCTTAAAAGATGGAGAAATATTTAGCAATTCAGCTGCATACGGTGGGCCAAATCCAGCAATGATGTAACTCTATTAACTTCCATGAAGTTACATAGAGGATGAATCTAGCCCAGTGTGTTTGGCTGAAATAAACATTTAGGATTGAGTCCCAGTCCCATTGAAATCAATAGGACTTTTATCACTGATTTTATGAGAGCAAGATTTGTCTGTAGTTTGGAGGAATGTAATGACCTCAGTAAGGATGTGTTCATCAGAGAACAAGTTGCTTACATTCCTGATTAGCACAGAGTTACAAGTGTGTCTCGGAATCACAGCCTATATGATGGGAATTGAGAACAGGCAACACTGCAGTGGGAATCCCTGAGGGAAGTTAAAATTGGCCAGAATACGTATGGGAATGCATGGAGCATATACTCCTACCATATTAGCTCAGCTCCACTGGATGGTGTGCACTGGGTCAGGTCTATGGTTCCAGCCTTATGGACTGCTATCCTGAAATTATTGTATTGAGAGTGTGATGGTTGCAATTGGGGCTGATCCGTGAAGAGATCTATTTTCTGAATGGCTCTATTTGGGCTTCATTCCCCCAGCCCACCTGTGTGCTCACTCACGCCCAGTCAGAACCTTGAACAAATACAGCCATAAGGAAGGCAGTCAGTCCTTGGTACAGACTGAGCATGGTTCAAAATCTTTTCTGGAAAGGGCTGTAAGCAAGTTTTTGTTAGGAGTTCTCTGTTGAAGGATGAAGTAGCTTTGTAAGGGATTGTCTGTCTATCTGGTCTGGTCTGAAGATATGGAGACAGACTGTCTGGGAACTCCCTTAGTACTGCTGGGAGTAGCAGTCACTGACTGCAATACAGTTTCAATTTCTTTTAGTTTATCATTATTTTGATTTACTTTAATTTGATTTCAGTAAGTCAATAAATTACAGCCAATTGGCAGGATGGTAAATTTTTCAGATTCCTGTGCAATATGCTTGCTTCTGACCTTTTAAAAGTTACAATAATCTTTAAATGGAGCTTCAAATACTTTTTAAAAACCTGTAGCTGAATATCTGAAATATCAATAGCAAGAGACGTAGTCGGTGCACAGAATTACACACTCATTTTCTTTTTATTTGGGTCCCTTGAAGTCACAGATCCCCGGGTCTTGTTCTTGGTAATGTTAGTAATATAGCCCAGGTTAGAACATCACAAGTTCCATAGAGATGGTCTGTAGAGTCAAGCTTTTATTTCCACCAATATATGGTATTATTTTGCAAAAATTCTATGAAAGTTCCAGACCTAGTTGAAAAAACTCAAAAGCTAATGTCTCATTCCCTGGTTGGATGGTAAGATTAAAACAGTTCTCATTTTGGCACAAAGTTTCAAATCTTTGACAAAAGACTGGGTTACCATCTGATTGGTTCACATCAGAACTTCCAGGAAGAACCACCAAGTCTGATCACCTAGCAGAAATAGGATAAAATGGCCTTCCTCTTTCAGCACATCAATTTGTAGAAGCCAAAGATCTGGAAAAGAGAAGACTGAGGTCCTGGAGCAGCCAATTAGGTACTGGATGTCTCCAGGAGGACCCCTATCTCAGGTAGGTGACTTTAACTGTCTCTATTTTCCAGAAATTTGGGTTAACTGCTAGTTCATCAAGAAAAGAATCTAGTCATGTTCAGAGACAAAGATTAAGTGATAAGTAACATACAGACCATCTCTCTTAGGTGATGACCCAGATTAATCAGTTGTCCAATTCCTGAAACTGAGTACCTAATTAGTAAGGAAGTATATACTCTTGTGCAAAGATTGCTACAGAATTACTCCGTCTCTTTGTTTTGTTCCTGTTTTCGCCTAAGACTGTAGAACTGTACAAGTGTCTACCATAGTTATTGGTTTCATATTGCCTTTCAAATTCTATGTGCATAGACATAAAATGAGACAAACTGTGCAAGCTTCTTGTACTGCATTCAGTCTATACACTCGGGCATAAAATGCAGGAGTTTATTTTAGGTATTTAAGAGAGTGTTAGATCCTGAAACTGATATCATTCACTAGAAAACAGTCAAACCTTTTTTAATCTAGTATAGATCTATTCAGAAGGAGACTTTAGTGAATTGACATGTAAGTATTTGACCAAATTGTTTTATGATCTAGCCTTGAGTTGTTTTTCCTCCATTCTTTTAGCAAGGCTGGAGTTGGTAACTAATTTGCACAAGTGGGGTTCTATATTCTGAGGTATTCTGTCAAAAAAATCTAACTGAAGTCATCTTCTCAAGATAACAGTGTTTTATTTTTATTGTGGTTATGTAATTTGATTCTTTTGAAAACCTAAATGGTTTTAATCAGCCAATTTTCTAATTTATTTAGTGAAACCATATTTCAATAATTTTTTGCCTTCTTATATCATATTATGACTGCTATTGTTGAGGATAATTCATAAACTCTACTAAAAAAATAGGATTCAAAAGTTGAAATTAGTTTAAGCATTCAGAATTAAAAGAACCCTAGGAAAGATGGTACATGTAAGCAGTTAAGTAGTGTTTTACCAAAGGTTTGTTTTATATCTCATAGGGTGTTCAGAAAGTCTTAATTCATGTTTGGAAAGTCATGAGATCATTGCATGAATGATGGTATATCTCAAAAGCATATAAAATATTGCCAAAGAATGCTAGGCATTGCAATCTATTCAGTCATTGTTCAGTCACTAGACAGATGTTGGGTACTGCTGGCTTTGAGGCATAAGCATTAGATTCAATGCGCTTAGGCCCCCCCGTTCCCCTCGCCCAAATCACGGGTTTGAGTCCCAGCAGGCTCAAGTCAATCCTTTACTATTCTGAGGGCCTGGACTGCTTTTTAAAATAATATTTTTTCAGATGTCACCTTAAAATCCAGAAGTTTTGTCCATACTTCAGAGACCTTATTGGACTAGTGGTTGGGGGAAGCAGTAGATTTGATAGATCTTATTTTAGGAAAGCTTTTGACACAGTCCCACAAAACATTCTCATAAAAAAATAAGGGAAATGTGGTCTAGTTTAAATTACTGTAAGGTGAATATAAAAGTGGTTGAAAGACTGCCCTCAAAGTAGTTATCAAAAGGTTCACTGTTAAATTGGGAGGATGTAGCTCTTGGGGATCTCATAGTGGTCAATCCTCAGTCTAGTATTAGTCAATATTGCCCTTAATAACTTAGATAATAAAGTGAAGAGTATGCTTCTAAAATTTTGCAGATGACAACAAGCTGGGAAAAGTTAAGTACTTTGGAGAACACGATTAGAATCAAGACCAATTCTCTAATTTGTCTAAGACAGACAAGTGCAAGGTAATACACTTAGAATGGAAAAATCAAATGTATAACCACAAAATGGGAAATAACTGGCTAGGTGGTAGTACAGATTAAAAGGATAGGGAGGTATAATGGATCACAGATTGAATGAGAGTCAACAAAGCGATGCAGTTATTAAAAAGGCTAATATTCTGAGGTGTATTAATAGGAGTGTTGTTATAAAACATGGGACGCAATTGTTCTGTTCTACTCAGCATTAGTGAGACTTCAGCTGGAGTAGCGTGTCCAGTTCTGTGAGCCTCACTTTAGGAAAGATGTGGATGAATTGAATAGAGTCCAGAGGAGAACATCATCTGTGGTGGCATATTGCAGAACAAGAAATAATGGTCTCAACTTGCAGTTGGGGATGTCTACGTTGGATATTAGGAAACACTATTTCCACTAGGAGGTTGGTGAAGCACTGGAATGGGTTACCTAGGGAGGTGGTGGAATCTCCATTCTTAGAGGTTTAAGGCCTGGCTAAAATGATTTAGTTGGTGATGTACCTGTTTTGAGCAGGGGATAGGACTAGATGACCTCCCAAGGTGTCTTCTAACCATAATATCCTTTGATTCTATCAAGACAGTGATCAATTTCTTTCCATGTCCACTGAAGGTAAGACAAGTACTAATGGGCTTAATCTGCAGCGAGGAAGGTTTAGGTTAGTTTGAAAGTTTTTCCTATCTATAAGGATATTTAAGCTCTTGACTAAGCTTCCAAGGATGTTATGGAATCTCCATCACTACAGGTTTTTAAAGAACAGGTCGGTCAATTACCTGCCAGAGATGGTCTAGGTTTACTTGGCCCTGCCTCAATGGAGTGGGGTGCACTAGACAATTTCTTAAGGTCCCTTCCAGTCCTACATTTCTGCGATTCTATTATAGACCCTTTTTAAGACAGACTTTTTCCAGTATTCCCCTTCCTAACTGTTATTCGGTGTACAGTGTGCTGGATATCGTCTATAGTTCCACTCAAGTGGTAGCAATTTTTTTTTAGTGGTTATATCTACTTCAGGGATTTTTAAGGCAGTTATCACCACGGTATCAAAGCTCAGACATTGTAAGTATATACTGCTTAAAAAGGTACAATATGAAGATGCACCATAGGTACTACTAATTCAGTCCTTAAAACTGCATCTAATACCAGTGATACATTTTCACCTGCACCCTCTTCAAACAAAACACACAGTAACAAATAAACAACACTCAATTTGCATGTGTTTTATCTGTTCTTTGTACAGACAAAACCCTGAAGTTTACATTGTAGTTTTTTCTGGTATCTTATACCACCAGTAAATGCACTCTAATAAGATTGGTTTTTTGGTTTTTTTTAAATTAAGGACATTTCTGAACTTTTAAAAAGGTTTAAATTAATTTATTGTTTCAGCAATGGGGGAGGAGGCTAAGGCAACAAGGAATAAAAATGACAAATGTTGCTTTCATCCTGACACAGAGTACAGCTTTTAAGAACTTGACTGTTTCAATGAAAACCTGACAGGAGGTCAGCAACCCTACATGTACATATGGCAGTTTGAGTTTATTCTAACTGTCATAGCTTGTTATGACAGATTTTTCTTTGTGGTTATGCCTGTTAACTACTCCGGCTCACATTGTTCTTCATAATGCTCTGGAGAACTAGCCTATCATTTCAAGTGTGAAGAAATTATAAAGGGGTCTATAAAGAATTTCAGAGTATAGGAAATAAAGAACATTGTAAAATGACTCTCTCCCCGAGGTTCTCGTTTAAGAAAAAATGTTTTATGTTTAGCAAGTCATAAAAAAAAAAAACCAACCTCCCCTTAAAAATTGCACTTCAGAGTCACTGTTGATGCCATTCAAGGACATGCAGTTTTATTCTGTCAATTAAAAAAAATAGTGAACGTACTTTTTTCCCATAAAGGACATATTGAAAGGTAGAAGAATTGCATAGAAGTGCAAATTTGGCTTAGGTTTTTAATATTGTACATGACAGGGGGTCATTTATTATTATACTCTGAAAACCTAAAAATTTACTCAAACATGGAAGTTTCCATTGTTTTATGGCCATAAAACATAAGCTAGGGCAATTCATTGTATTAGGCTGAATCTCTGGTATACTCTTTGGAAATAAGCATCTGTTTATACTCTGACTGCAGAATAAAGAATGTACAATTTCTCCTCAGTGCAATAATGTGGCCAAAATTACTCAAGTTTGATAGCTCAGGAAATAGTTTTTAAACCTGCAATTTGTACCTAACAGGTTCTCAAATGAGTGGATACTGTTGTGTTTGGTATAATAATAATTACATTTGGAGGCAGTGTAGAATACAAGTGCTTCATTAGAACAGATGTACTTCAAACTACAGGGCAAGCTGGGGAGATTCCTCTAAGTTATATAAAGAGCTGTACCCTACAGTCACATTCCAGTCACCCTCAGTGGGTCTGTGCTGATTCCTACAAACTGAGGAAATGGCCCACAGTCTGTATGAAAGATAAATTAGAGAAAGTCTCTGTGTTTGTATATATGTGTTCTACTATGTTTGTTAGCTTTGAACTTGAAACAGCTTTTATCTTTTGTGGTGCTCTCTCTCTTAGTTAGCCTGTTATAACAATTCCACTCCTAAGAAAGAGATCCTTCATCATAACAGGATTTCTTTTACCTTGTCATCATACCAGTATCTGTAGAGAGATAATAATTGGTCCATTTATTCTGTAGGAATGATTTCTTGAAACATTCCTGGACCAGGGAATTAGTACTACTAATAGAAATAGAATGAGTCTTAGTAGTGCTGCATTCTGAATTGCTTCACTTCCAAATATCATGCACTGATCACAAACATACGGTGTCATGATGAACATTTATATTAGTTCAGTGTAACATGTGGAATTAACTGAGGGCAGATGGAGAAGACATAGGATGGCACAGATTTCTACTACATAATAAATACATATGGAGCTTGTCAGTGAAATAAAAGAAAATGTCTTTGGCTTCAAAGAGTTTACGGTCTAGGGTTCTGATCTTGTATATACCCACTGCCTGAATAATTTTAATCACATGAGTAGCCCAGTTAAAGACAATGGACAATATTGGGACATCAGTTTTTCTGCAAATCTTCCATTAACATTAATGGGGTCTTCGGTACAAAACCGGATGGCATGATATGGCCTAATGGAAATAGTCCCAATGTGTAGTGTTAGCAAGACCAGTTTCTAAATTAGGATGTGACGTGAAAGGTGATGGTGACATTGGGTAATATGGGGGCAGGGAACAGGGAGGAGAAGGGGACAGATATAAGGTCTTGAAGTTGCTTAGGTTGGTGTCTTGAAAACTATTTTTTAAAAAGTTTTGCTTGTGCTAAATAGAGAAAATTAAAGTTATATGCCTCATGAAAGAGCTAAAAGTGGACACCTGAATTTATAACAAGAAAAGACATGCTAAATATTCATACTAAGATATTGCAGTAACTGGAACTACATAAACGCTAAAGGCTGATCTTCACTAGGGGGAGGGGTCAACTAGAGATATGCAACTTCAGCTACATGAATAATGTAGCTGAAGTCGGCGTCTCTTCGGCTGACTTACCCGCCATCCTCATGGCGGCGGCAGTCAGCGGCGCACTCCCCCATCAACTCCAGCTTGTGCCTCGCGGCGAGCTGGAGTTATGGAGTCGACGGAGGTGCCCTAAATGATCGATTTCTCACGCCTTAATGAGACACGAGAAATCGATTGCCAAAGATCGATTGCTACCTGCCGAACCAGCTGGTAGTGAAGACCTACCCTAAGATAGAAAGTTATCATCACTTCTTAGTACTGCACTGCTGGTCTGGCTGTGGGAGGGCAAAGGTTCAATCTCCCTGCATCTGTATTCCAGTGTGATAGAATACTTGAGTCTCCTTTAAAAGGCCACAACTTGGATAGATGGTCTTGTGATTATGGCACTGGCCTGCAACTCAGCAGACTGTTTCAATTCAGTGATCACTTTCTGGGTGACCATGGGCAAGTCACTTAGTCTATCTGTAAAATTAGGACAATACGAGTTCCTCACAGGGGTGAGAAGCGCAAATATATTAAAGATTTTTATCTCACAATCAGATGCTATGGTGGCAGGAGCCATAGAAGTATTGACAGGTAAGTTTTAGATTGTATAGCAACAGATCACACTACTTGGCAATAGTTGTTATAATAAATAAATTTCAATAAATTCTACTCTAAAACCCAGACTCAAAATAGCCTCCAGAATCAGGGACATTATGAATTCTCCAAGTGAAATCTTACCCAACATGGAAGGACAGAGCAATGTGAATGAAACAGATTCAAGACTTGGATAAACACAACAGGGTAATGGACACAACAGAGCAAAAAGTGAGTGAACTGGGAGACTGATTTTGAAAGAGACTGGAAATTAAAGATTAAAAAAATGTTCACTTTTAAAAAACTTGTTAAGATGAAACATTTTAGAGAGTTGAATTAGATGTTCAAGTCTCAGAATGCTCAGAGTAGAAGGAGGAACTGAAGGGAGAACAATTGCTTTTGTTCAAAAATTGCTAAATCCCAGTTCATAAAGAGACCAGAATAAACCTGTTTTTGAACTAGAATTAGACTCTGAGCTTCTAACAGCAAGAGCTAAGGAAAATGTACCTCCTTCATTTCTTATTAAATGCCTGATCTTTAAGATAAGGAGTAAATTCTCAAGAGACACAAAGTGGTGCAGATGGAAGGCGAAATCACTTTTCAAGATAATATACATTATTAAAAATAGTTAATAAATGTAAGATACTAATAGAACAGATTAATGGTAGGAAAAAGTCAAGTAATCTTTTCTACTCATGCATTAGAGATAATAAAGAAAGGCCTTTTCTAGGATCAAAACTGAATCTGCCTTTGTGATGCTGTATGATTGAATATAACCATCATTGATATTACCACTGCTAAACAATTGCAACAAATCTCGTACAAAGTCTGTTATGTAATATGACAGTGGAAAAGTTGTTATTTGCTAGGTATGATTATCCAGTTTATATGCATGTATCGTCTTTGTATCTGAAGTTATAAATATTGGCTATGCACTGATATCTTATACATGTGCTCTATTCCTGGGTAATACCCACCAGATAAGATTTACATCAAGGCCAGACAGATATGTATTGATGGCCTGTCAAAGACACTTAGCTATCACAATGGACCATAGAAGAAATTTGTTCTTCAGGTAGTTCTTCCTGAGGATGCCTCAGCCTGAACAGGGGAGAGTCAAGCCATGTAAGGACATGGGATATGCTCACGTGACCCTGGACTCCATCTTGGGCCAATGACTTTTCACACAGTGGGCTGTGAGCTTTGTTTGAAACAGTACATTTCCAGACAGGTGGAAAGAGTATAAAAGACCCCTGAGATATCTCCATTTTTCCTCTTTCCTGCCCCGAATATCTGGATTGTGGATTTACAACTTTTTACAATCTTTTGGAAGTTTTTAGAGAGACTTTACAAGCCAGCAGTCTATACTATCACTGTTACACATTTGATATAAGAACTTTTCAGTTATTGTATGTATCATCTGATTAACCATTATTACTCTTATTATTTCTTTTATTATTAAACCTTTAGCTTTTAGTTACTAAAGGATTGGCACCAGCATGATTATTGGGTGAGATCTGAGTTAAATATTGACCTGGCTAAGTGGCTGATCTCTTCAGATTCAAAGGACCCTCTATTTGATGAATGCTACTGAAAAGCAATTTAATCATAGAGTTCAGCATTTGGGTGGTGAGACAAGGGCTGAAAGACCTAAGGAGATGGCACCTTTGACTTCTTGTTAACTAACTAGTGTGGTGAGACAAAAGTTTATTTTTGTCACTGTCTTGGTATAATCTAACGATAGAATAACCTCCCGTTTGGGGGTGAATCTGCCCTATTTTTCAGCAATGTGACCTGAGTTTGGTATTATCAGCTGTGTTCCACTGAGTCATGGTGACAACCTTCCAAAGAAGCCACCTAATAAAACTTGAACCCAAACAATTGCTATGGGAAAAATACAGATTTCCATATCTAGATCAGGTGGAAAAGTGAGATTTTCAGACTAATCCTGCGAGGTGCTGAACACCCTTCACACACAGAATGGGAGAGGAGCAGAGGGACACCTGACTTCATAGGCTCAGGATAACTGAGCTAAATTCAGGAAATGTTTATTCTTACCTGATCATAGAAGGCAGTGCCTCTCAACCTTTCCAGACTACTGTACCCCTTTCAGGAGTCTGAATTGTCTTGCATATCCCAAGTTATACCTCACGTAAAAACTACTTGCTTACAAAAATCAGACATAAAAAATGCACACAAACAATTGTCACAGCACACTATTACTGAAAAAAACTGATTACGGTAAAAATGAGGAAGTATTGTAACTCAGTTCGAATATAAATATTGTACTTACATTTCAGTGGATAGTATATAGACAAGTATAAACATGTCATTCTACAAAATTTTAGTCTGCACTGACTTCGCTAATGCTTTTTATTTAGCTTGTTTTAAAACTAGGAAAATATCTGGATGAGTTGGTGTATCCCCTGGAAGACCTTTTCATATGCCCCAGAGGTAAGCATACCCCTGGTTGAGATCCACTACTATAAGGCATTGATCTCCTTCACCTTCCATTGACTGTAATGGAAACAAAGGGTGCCCAGTACCTGTTAGGAGTACTGTTAGAAGCCCAGGTGAGTGCTCTTATGTCAATGGGACTACTAATACAACTTTGCAGGATCTGGCTGGTACTGTTCTCAGAAGGAGACTAGAGAGACCTGCTTCCCACATGACTAAACGCTGTTTCTTACTTGGTAAAATGCAAGTTCCATTAATTTTGGAAATACTCATCATAGAATTATTGCTGAATCTTGCAAAAAGATGCAGAATGAGGGGATTCTTTAGTCAGGGATTGTGGCTTTGTCCAAATCCTGTTAGTTAAATTACTGGCTGGTAATGGGCTTAATGACCTCACAGATTTGAGCCTTCTTCTGAGTCTGGCAATCCAAGTATTCCTCTTATGAATTAACACAGAGACCTTTGCAGTCATGTTATTCTAGTTGCCAGAAACATGACAAGTAGGGCACAGAAGATAACTTAATTGTAGTTATGAAATCCACAGAGCACTGTCTCTCTCAACAATGGGCACATTTATATTGGGCTAAATTATGGCTTTGCCTCAAACATGGTCTATGGGGTCACACCTTGCCACATCAGAGGAGGAATGTGCCTGATAAGGGGAGTCAAGAAGGCAGTTTTACCTTTCAAATTGCGATGCTTGGACACCCATTTATCTGTGCTCACACTTGATTGTGTAGTGTTCACAAAGGCTCTGTCCATAACCCTCCCTGCCTGCTCTCCATCCATTTACACACTCCTGAGCATGTCCACACACCTCTTGGGCGTGGTGTTCTGTCATTCCATCTAATGGCACTGAGACCTCAGAGACAGAGAGGGAGAGAGAGAGGGGGGAGACAGAGAGAAAAAATGAGTTTGCTCCACAGCCTTAGCTAACAGCCAGCTGACTTTTAGCTCATGCTGTAGAGGCTCATGCACTAAGTTCCAGAAGTCCTCAGCTCAATCCTGCGTGTTAACACCAGGGTCCATCAGCGTTACATACACACCACATACACAGGACACACTTACTTCTGTAAACCCACACCCACAATGGGGGACGGTCCTTTTATTCCTCTTTATGCCCATGAGCAAGTGCATAGTCCATGTCGCAATCTAATACATTCTTTACTGAAAACCCATCAGGATTACAATACTATCTGCATTCCCTTTTTAAATTCATGGGTCAACAGGAAGTTCCACAGGGCTACTGTGCAATAAGTAGTGGGAGTAGAAGTTCTGGCACAAATGGAGTGCTAGCAAGATGCTCCCCCATCTAGGAACAATTTGGCCCACAGGCAGCAGAAGGAGCCAGGGCCTTCCTTTTCCATGTGCGGGGCAAGCGGGGGTAGGGGAAGGAGGGGATAAGTGAGGGTAGAAGAGTATGCTGCCCACCCTTCAAGGAATGTATGTGCTACAACATTCTGTGCCCCTTCATGGAACTTGTGGGCTTACCCATGCACCCAGAGGAGACAACTTAGGCCTGATCTACACTATGCTGTAAAGTCAAATTTATCTGAGTTAAATCGATCCTTCCACTTTGCCGTCCTCACTACAATGCCATTTAGGTCGACCTAAAAGGGTCTTTAAATCGATTTCCAAACTCCTGCCCAACAAGGGGAGTAGTGCTGAAATTGATATTTCTGTGTTGAACTAGTGTTAGTGAGGACGCAATTTGACGTTACCGGCCTCCAGGAGCTATCCCAGAGCGCTCCAGTGTGACCGCTCTCGTCAGTGCTCTGAACGCTGATGCACTGGGCAGTTAGACAGGAAGAGCCCCAGGAACTTTTGAATCTCACTTCCTCTTTGGCCAGCGTAGTGAGATCTCCTGCACAGCTCAACGTGCAGAGCCCACCAGCAGAGGAGACCATGCAGTCCCAGAATTGAAAATGGGCCCCAGCATGGACCGCAAGGGAGTTGCTGGATTTGATGGCCATGTGAGGAGACGAATCCGTGCTGGCAGAACTGCAATCCAAAAAAAGAAATGCCAAAGTCTCCAAGGGCCTGATGGAGAGAGGCCACAACAGGGATGCACAACAGTTAAAATTAAGGAGTTGAGGCAAGGCTATCAGAAAACCAAAGAAGCCAACGGATGCTCTGAGTCACAGCCCAAGACGTGCCGCTTCTACACTGAGCTGCATGCCATTCTAGGGGGGTGCACCACAACTACCTCACCCGTGTCTGGGGACTCTACTGATGGGGTGATTGTCAACATAGCAGAGGATATGATGGACAAGGAAGATGATGTGGAGGAGGACTACGATGGCAAGGAGTCTACGGAACAGGCAAGCGGAGACACCTATCTCCCCGAAAGCCAGGAGCTGTTCGTCACCCTGCAGCCGGTAACCTCCCAACCCTCCCAGGAAGGTATCCCAGACGGGGAAGGCATATGAGGCAGCCCTGGTGAGTGTCCCTTGGTCAATGGAGTGCCCGCTTGACAAGCTATTTTTTTTTAAAAAAAATGATTATTGTGCCCTGAGGACTCGGGGTGCAAGAGAATCTGCAAGAGTGTCTATATCTTAAAAGGAATCCCCAAAATAAAAATGCTCAGGGAACTGCTGGGAGGAGGAGGGGGTTGAATCTTGATGGCCAGCAGCATCCAGGATTGTTTGCCCATCTGTTCTCTGACCGTGATGGGGGAAAATGGGGCACAGATGCCATGCTGTAACCATCTGGCTAGCAGGGATCTTCCCTAATACCAACCATGCACTTGGGACTGGGTGCAATTCTCATCACAGAGAACTTCTTTATTTACATTTTAAAAAACACCACTCTCCCTTTTTTTTGTCCCAACAGCTTAAACTGTTTCCAGTCTCCCCCTCTTATCCGTGTCCCAGAGGCTTGCACAGATAAGGCTGCAAAAAAAAAAAAAACAACAAAAAAAAAAAAACACCACACACACAAAACACACATTCACAGGATGTATGTGCTCCGTGAACATCTCACTCTTCCCGCACAGAGAGAGCGGAGCTTAGGGCTTCGAGACAGTCAGTCCATGCTGGAGTGTCAGAAAGCGGTAACTGTGTGTGGGGAAAGAAGGGATGAGCGGTAGCAGAGAAAGTATGAAAGGGAACAACAGAGGGACAAGAGATAGGAGAGAAGGCAGGAAGCACTGCTCAGTCTTCTGCTGGAGCAAACCAACATGCTCCGGTGTCCGGTGGAGCTGCAGGAAAAGTAGGTGGAGCAAAGACTGTCACTGCAGCCCCTCTGTAACTGCGCCCCCTCCTCCCCAAGTTCCCTAGCCTCATCACCAGCACTCCGAAGTACGTGGGGGGGCAGGGCCCGGACCCCTTGCCACTCCACCCCAGAGGACCACTCAAGCACCAGAAAGGTGGCACTCCCAAAGTTGTGACTTGATGTGTGTTCCTGTCTTCCCCTCACCCACCCAGTGCCTACCCTCCACTCACACTTTCCAGTACTACATTTGCATTGATCCCCCCATTTCTGTGACCCCTTAATAAAGAATGCATGGTTTTCAAACAACGACTTTGTTAGTGTTCAGCAAGCAATGAGGGAATGTGGGAGAGCAGCTGGCTGAAAGTTCAGTGCAGGGGAGCAAGAGAAAGAAAAGGACATGCAGAAATAAATAAAAAAATATTAAATCATTAGCCTGAGCAAGGGGGTGGGTTTTCAGGACGTGTAAACAAACAGCACAAGTGGGAACAAAGTGAAGTCTCACACAGTTGCCTGCCCTGCCATGAAACTAGTTGTCAAGGCTTTTCTGATGCGTACCGCGTCAGGGGGTGCCCTTCGAACCATCCTGGTGTCTGGATGTGCGTAATCAGTGGCCAGGCGGTCTGCCTCAACCTCCCACCCCGCCATAAACGTCTCTCCCTTGCTCTCACAGAGATTGTGGAGCACGCAGCAAGCTGCGACAACAACGGGAATATTTCTGGTGCTGAGATCTGAACGGGTCAGTAAGCTGTGCCAGCGTCCTTGAGACACCCAAACACACACTACCACAATTCTGCATTTGCTCAGTCTGTAGTTGAACAGCTCCTTATTACTATCCAGCGCACCTGTGTATGACTCCATGAGGCAGGGCATTAACAGGTAGGCTGGGTCTGCAAGGATAACAATCGGCATTTCAACATCCCCAACAGTAATTCTTTGGTCTGGGAAGAAAGTCCCTTCCTGCAGCTGTTCAAACAGACCAGAGTGTTATTGCCACTCACTTTTGAACTGTGACCGCCCTGCCTTCATGTTCTCACACAGGTTCTTCCTTTCTGCATACATTGCACAATAATTTGTGAGCTGTTTACAATGCCCGTAACTGCTGCAATGAGCTGAGCGGGCTCCATGCCTGCAGTACTATGGCATCTGCATGGGCAGTCCATGGAAAAGGGCAGAGCTGGCAGCAGAAGCATTTGACTAAGAAAGAAAGGGGAAAGACGAGAGAAGAGCTGCCACTCAGCGAGAGCTGCAGAAGCCACCACACTTGATGCACTTTTTACGAGTGCCTGGAGTATGGCAGGCGAATTGACGTAGTTTCAGGCTTGGCTGAGGTACAGTAGAATAGAAGGTGAGTTGAGAGCAGAGTTTTAGCAGGAGTGGTGGCTAGCTGACCACTGCTCTGTCTGCCAAAAGCAGTATGGCGTCTGCAGACCCAAAAGGTGTGAAATGGCTGTCTGTTGCACCTTGCACAGTGGGAGGGGAGAGTGACGGGAAGCATGAACAAAAAACCCACGAAAACTGTTTTTCCCCCCGCCCCCATCATGCAGTGCTGGCTTTACCCAGAATTCCAAGGGGCCATGGGGACTGCGGGATACCTACCAGCAGTGCGCCACTCACTGCTAGCCAAGTCAATGCTAGCCACAGAACTGTGAACACTATCTGCCGAATTAGCCTACTTATGAGGAGACACAATTGAATGTAAACCATTGGCTTTTTAAATTCGAACTCCAGAAAGTCAGCGTAAGCTCGAAGTGTAGACAAGACCTTAACTGTGTAATATACAAGATAATACTTTCCATGTACATAGTTTCTCTCATTTAGGGATCTCATACCCCTTTGAAAATATTAGTGATTTGTGAACAGAATCTGGATCTCCTGACTCCCAGTGCTATACACTAACCCTTAGACCACACTTCTTTCTTTCTCTGCCTATACTACAAGTCAGAGATAATATTGGCCCCAAGTGCTTCTATACAGGCTAGTCAAAATGGGCATTGTTATTTCTAGAAGGTCCTTTGAACAGTATGCTTCTTGAGATGGTGGAAGACAGGCTCCTGCAGTTTGCAGGTTTCCCACTCTGATACAAGGTTTACACAAAGTGTTAAAGCTATAACTGCATTCCCTGCCATAACAAATATAAATACACAAGGAACATTTGAGAGAGATAAGGTGTTTCAGCACACTGAGGCTTGTCCTATTGAATACATTATTTCTCCAAGGACTGCATCTAATTGCATCTTGAATGACTGCAATATCTTTGCTTCAAAAGCTTTGTCTGGCAGGCCATTCCATCACGTACGGTATTAATCGGAGGTGAAGTGTCTTTTTGTGTCTGTTCTGATAAAGTGTTTTTAACCTCTCTTTATGCCTTCTCATCCTATCCTCTGATCTGTGCTAAAAGCAATATGCTGTGTGTGTAATGCATAAGTATATTTTACACAATCCTGTCACCCTGAAAATCAAGGCTAATCAGTCAGGCCAGACCGAGGGATCCGGAAATAATTGCTATACCATGTATTAACAGATGCTGAGTTCTGGGTAATAGGTTATTGAGAACCAGATACTCATTTCCCTAGTGTAAATTCTCAATAGTCAGAAGAAATTGTGTAGTCATAAAAGCTGGACTGTCTTCCTGTATTTTTAAGGTTCCCAGTTCAATGTGCTGTAGAATTAATAATTCACATCATCAATTTGCCAGTCCAGGATTATTCCCTCCAGCATATTTCCAATACTTGGTTCACCTGAGTCTTAAAATATTCGAAACCGTGAGTATATACACAAGAAGTTAGAGCAAAACCCAAAAGGCCTACCTGTTGCATAAAGGTTTAGCATCAATTAATGTATTGTGCATGTTTAATTTACATGAGATCATATTTCAGTTAGACTTTGTCTAGTTTCAATCATAAACCCTTCAGAACAGGATTCAGTTGTAAGTAGCAGGGGAACTAAAGGACTCCTCCGTCATTATTTACACCCCAGAGATATTTGTAGGGTATCCTGCTCCCAGTTTTATTCCCTCACAGTTCACTTCCACAACATGAGCAGCCCTGATACTCTGAGTCCAAGGGAAAATAGAACCAGGGCCTCACAGCTGGCGAAGTTCTTCATTCCTTTCCTTATCAGGCTGGGGAAGGAAATACAAAGACTTCCCCAGTCCCTCAAATAAATAAAGGGGAGGGCAGGTTAAGACCCCTTTAAAAACCAACCCTAATATAGATTCTAGTAGCAGTTGACCCAAATTCAGTTCTGAACTTTGGGGTCCCCCTCTTTATGCCAGGATATCACATAGCAATTGCATACACATTTTATTCACCAAATTAATATGAAATTGGATAGGTTTGCAGAAGAAACACCAAGGATGGAAACCTATCACTGAAAGCTAGGGTTGTTTTTGTAAGTAACTATTTTATACATCCCAACCTCTTCCAAGAGGTTGAACTCTCTTTAATCCAGGCTTGTTGCTCCAGCAACCTGGCAAGATGGGAGCACATCCAAGTGCTGGAGATACATCCAAGATGGCCACCGCTATCATATAGGGAAGCAAAGGTGTTCACTAGCAAGCTGCACCATGGTCATCTGCCAAGCAGCAAGCATCCTGAAGTTGTTACTTGGGAGTGTTGCTTGGCTACATCTTGGTTTCCTTATGGTGCTGGCCATCTTTGAACTCTACAGTCACCTACTCTGCTCTGAGTTATATAAAAATACTGAGTGCTTTATGCTTTCATCATATTTTGAAATGAATGTTCTGTTGCATGGTTGGGTTTTTTTTCCTTATTACCTTTTCTTTGTCTATTCCACTCTTTCCTTCCCCAATGGATTTGGGGACCTATGCAGGGATCTAGGGAGTCTGTGTGTTTGTGGACTGTTCATGCCTTTTATTTAAGAGGGAAGATGAGTTATATTCATGCCTCATAGAGGTGAGGAGTATGTCCTGGGACTGCAGAGGATGCAACTGTCTAGCTAGTGGATGATGTCCTCTGGTGGAGTGTTCGGAGATTGACCAGAATACTTAAACTATTTCATTAAGGAAAAAGGATCCAAGATGTTTTCGAGTGATGTGCCAACAAAAATGTGGGTGTATTCAGGCAGTGCTGAGTGTGTAGCTCAATAATTAATTACATTCAGAAGTAATGAATTCATCTTGTTATAGAGCAGATGGCATCACTGATTTCTTTATTACCTACCTCAGAGCCCCCCACAGCTCGTGACACAGATGATATTAGCACTATGCAGGGGCTGCACTCGTTGCTGTAGAGATGCTGCTGCCATTTCTAAACACACCTAAAGAAGAGCTACAGGTTGGGGCGGGGGCAGCCACCAACACAACTGACACACAAGGTGGGTGCAAAGAAACCACATGTTTTTCATGCCACCAAAAAATTCACACACAGCTTCAGATACTGGGCGGTGAGTGGGAAGAAAGTATATCTGAGCGGCTTGTGGGTCAGTCACAGTGATTCTACCCAAACAGCTAAACTGCTCCTTCCCTCACCAGAGCCATGTGAGCGATTGCTCTGCTCTCCCAGTCATTTTTACATCATTCCTGGGGTGACAGCACATTGTCTAGCCGAGTAATATCTGGTTTAAGAACACCATGGCACTCCAGCCAGCTCAGCAAAACGCTCACAAGTAAAACAAACTGTTATTAATACACCGAAACAACATTATTTTGTTTTTGTATTATTCCTGGGGTGACAGCACATTGCTTAGACTACAGTAATATCTGGTTTAAGAACACTATGGTGCAAGAGGTCAAACTATATCAGCTTGATGGTCCCTTCCAACATGAAAGTTTGAGTCTGTGTTGAGAGGATACAAAAATCAAGAGCATCCCTATGGATAAAAATACCACCTTTTGGAAGGGTGGGGTGGGGAGGAGTGTAGGAAGAAGAACAAAGGCAGTGTATTTTGTGTCTGCTGACCTCTGAGGTGTATGACATGACAAAGAGTGGGTATGGGTGATGTCCAGGGAACCCCTTCTTAATACAGAGCACAAGTGGCAGGAAAAAGCCACAATCCAGGTATCTGAAACAGTGAAATTTAAAGTGAGACATACAGCCTTCTGCAGGTGTGATGGCTTCCATCCTGGCTGACATACCAGCGACTGAACTAGGGAACTTCAGAACTACAAGCATAAGCTGATACAGCTTGAAATAAAGGGTCAAACTCTTAACTAGGGGCTATAACAACTCAGCGCCTCTGAACGGGCACAGCTCAGAATCACGTACTCACCAGTGAGCTATAGAGCTGCTACTGTGTGAATTTCACTGTGATCAAGTAACATTAATTGTTTGCTTTTTGGAACAGCTAGTTCTCTAGAGCATACAAGAGTGGGTATAGTGTACTCAACATAGTCTTACGTAGTACACGGCAGTTAAGGCATAACAGTAACTGAACCAGAAAGTAACAGTCACTACACTATAATTAGGTTCCACATTCTTGGAGGTGGTAAAATACCAAAAAGGTGACACTAAAACTTCAGAAAGAAAAATTGCAATAAAACAAGGCAACTATATTTTTGCCTTTAAGGCCTTTTAAACAAGGAGTAAAATCCTGCATTGATACTATTTAAGAAAAACCACCACAGAGTCTCAAAAGGCATGCATACTTCTAAAGAAAAAGGGGATACAGGAGGCAAGAAGTAAATCAATATGGCTAAAATGGCAGAGCCTGAGAGTCTGTGTCAAATAGAGATCATCCCAAATCTGGAAATATGAACACTGGTGAAGCAAACAAACAAAAGCATAAATTGCAGCAGGCAACACACAAGAAGGCAATAAAGAGAGCTAAGATTGTTCTTTGAAATCTAACAGCCAAAGGTATAAAACCAAGCAACATGATGCTTTCAGTATATATCAGATGCATGAAGCCTAGAGAAGAATCACTGGGTCTGATGGACCACCAGAGATGAAAAGGAGTTAGGGGAAGATCACGACATTGGTGAGGAACTAGATTATTGCTTTGTATCTGTCTTCACAATAAAAGATGATAGAGATTCTTGTCCAGAACCTGCTCTTTTCTGATGATAGAGAGGACACAGAAGCCAAAAACACAGCAAATTTCAAAGAAATATTTTATATTTCCGTACATTACATGAAAACCCCAGAGCTATAATCACGATAATAAAGGCTTCTCTATCTATTAGGAATTAGGATAAAACCTTTATAGGGGGCAGATTATCCCATATCTGTCTGCGGGAAGTTTTCTAGCATTAATTGCTGGCCACTTTTGAAGACACAATACTGGAAGAGATGCACCTTGAATCTGCACCTCAGTACATCAGGAGTGATGTGTAACTTGTTTGTACCTGTGTATAAGAATACGACCCTGGGGCAGTGTCTTTGTCCAGCCTAGGGAGTAGTGGCATGTCCTGTCACTAACTGAGCTGTGTCCGTTGTCTGGGGAGCACATAGGGACTAGCAGACCTGTTGATTGTTCATCCAGTGAAGCTAGAGACTGTGTTTCATTTGACAATAAACCTGGCCCGGGTGCCTTCGTACCTTACTGGAGTCCATGGTCTTTGAGGGTTCTCTTGGGTCTGCTGTGTCAGCGATCTGCAGAGCTGAGACAGCACATAGAGGGAACACGCGCGCAGCTGACTGATATCGTCCTCGAACAAGAGCAGAGACCCACACCAGTAGCTTGGAGACCAGGTTAGCATTTAAAATGACTGACAAATTAGAGAATTGGTCAGAAATATACACGATGAAATTCAATAAAGTCTAAAGTACTACATGAGTAAAGGAATGCACAACTACAAAATGGTGAATAATTGGCTAGGTGGTAGTACTGTTGAAAAGGATATGGGGATTATAGTGGATCACAAATTGAACACGAGTCAATGTCATGCAGTTGCAAAAAAGGCTAATATTCTGGCATGTGTTAACAGGAGTGTCAGATGTAAGACATGGGAGGTAATTGTCCTGCTATACTTGGTGAAGGTGAGGCCTCAGTTGGAGTACTGCATCCAGTTCTAGATGCCACACTTTAGGAAAGATGTGGATGAATTGGAGAAATTCCAGAGGACAGCAACAAAAAAAAATAAAAATATAAATTTCAGAAAACCTTACCTACAATGAAAGGTAGAAAGAACTGGGTATGTTTAATCTTGAGAAAGACAACTGTGGAGGGCCTGATAAGTCTTCAGTGATATTAAGGGCTGTAATAAAGAGGACAATAATTAACTCTTCTCCATATTGACTGAAGGTATGACAAGAAATAATTGGATCTTTAGATGCATAAGCAGACAAATAAGTAGGTGCAGGGAAGGTGGTATTACCTCTGTATATATTAGTGCAGTAGCTCTCAATCTTTACAGACTATTGTACTCTTTGAGGAGTCTGATTTGTCTTGTGTACCCCCAAGTTACACCTCCCTTAAAGAACTGCTTGCTTACCCAAAAAAAACCAATCACATAAAAGTACAAAAGTGTCACAGCACAGGACTGAAAAAAAAAATCGCTTTACTTTCTCATTTTTACCATATAATTTTAAAATAAATGGAATGTAAATATTGTACCTACATCTTTGTGCATGGTACGTGGAGCAAGAAACAAGTCATTGTCCATATGAAATTTTTTTTGTATTGGACTTTATTAGTGCTTTTTATGTAACCTGTTGTAAAACTAGAGAAATATCTAGATAAGTTGATGTACACCCAGATTTCTGCATACCCCCTAAGAATCACGTACCCTGGTTGAGACCCACTGCATTAGTGAGACCATTGCTGGATTATTATAGCTGTGTCTACTCTTCAAACAGGATGTTCAAAAAATTGGAAAGGGTTCAGAAGAGAGGTGCAAGGAGGAACTGAGATCTGTAAAACATGCCTTATAGTGACAGCCTTAGGAAGCTCAAACTATTTAGTTTAAGCAAAAGAAGGTTAAGAGGTGACTTTTCTACAGACTGCAAGTACCTATACTAGCAAGAGATTTGTGACAGTAGATGTCTCTAATCTAGTAGGAACAGGAATATCTAAATCCAGTGACTAGATGCTAGAGCTAAACAAATTCAGACTGGAAATAAAGTGCAAATTTTTAACAGTGAGGATAATTAATCACCAAAAAATTTTACCTAGGGACAAGGTGAATACTTCATCACTTGAAGCACATAAATCAAGATAGGATATCTTTCTAAAAGAGAGGCAATAATGTAAACAAATGTTATGGGTTACATACAAAAGTGCTGGGTGATGGTCTGGGCCACCTAGAGTATCAGAACAGTCCCTTCTAGCCTTATGTGACTGAGTCTCTTGTGTTATTATAATATTCTCTGTGATGTGGAAGAGACAGAAAGATGTGCACTGTGGTTATCTCTACATCTAAACTTGGAATGGAAAAGGAAATCCAACTGACACAGGGAACCTCAGAATGGTTAATAAGGTAGACTAATTGAAAACAGTCCTTTAGAGTTTTATGAAGGAACAGAGTTCCAGCTTGCAACTGCACATCTATTTATTAAAGGCTTTTTAACCATTAAATTGGCAATTAACAGTACAATTATTTATGTTAATTAAAGTAAGAAAACTGTACTATATCTTACTTAGATCAGTGTATGTTAAAAAGGAACCTCCTCAATTTTGACTGATCTCCAACCATATCTAAATAAAACCTTTTGTCAGTTCAGTGCAATGGGTGAGGACTGGCACTTCCCTGCCGATATATCCTTCCTTGAAAGGGAAATGTAACAACTCGATAAGCTTTTGAAATGTTTAACCTTATTCTCATAAATAATAAATGAAAGGATATGCTGTACAAAGTGCAGACATGCCAGTGAATTAACAGAGTCCCTTCCTTGAAATATTTACATTTTTAAAGGCACAACGCAATACAAAGTAACACAGATAAAAGACTGGGATGTGGTCTTTACAGTAGTAATGTTCTCTAGAGAACAAACTGGTCTTCAGAAGTCTGAAAGAGAAGATAGGAGGGTACAGATGTAGATTTCCGAGTGAAATCTCAGCCCAAAACACTGTGGGTGAAAGTCTCACCTCTGTGCCAGCCCCTTTACACCAGCTAAAAGGGCTGGAACAGCACGCAGTGGTCCTAAAGGCCCTGTATATCAATGGAAGAGGATTTTGCTGTGCAAGTAATGTGAAAACAGATGCAACGTTGTCTCACAAGGACACCTTATAAGCCCTGCTGTTGAGGACACACTGGAGGTGGGGCTGAGGGTAACAGCATGCAGTGTTGTGGAGATTCCAGGCAGAGATGTAACCCACAGGGAAGTCCAGGAAGGCCATCAAAACATGTGCAAACCCTCAGAGTTGTGTGAGCTATGCCGGGCATCCTTCCAGCCACTGGGATGGCCTATAATTGGGAGGGCCCAATGGTGGTTTAAAGCTAACTTATACACTCTCTCTCTCTCTCTCTCTCCCTCCCAGCCTGCCTCCCTCCCTGGGCTCTAAGAGGTACACCACAGAAATTTCCCCATCATTCCTGGCTGCCCATATCTGATAGCTGAAATCAGCAAAACAATCCTGCCTCTCTCTGATAATCTGTTATTTGAGGCAATTAGGGACAGAGGACGACAAAGATAGGCACAAAGTCAGAAGTGGAAAAGCAGACAAAGAAAAAAAAAAGGATATTTGAGTGGATCTTATATCATTATTTACACAACTAGTAAACATATTAAACATATGGTGGTTGGAGAGGGCTGTAGTAGAGAGAGAGAGAAGATTACATAGGGAGGGAGAGAATGGACAAGGAGTGAGAATGAGGATGTTGAAACTGATGCAGAGGGAAACTTGAAACTAGTGAAGAGATTTTTAAAAGGGGAAATTATGGACAGCCTAGGAGGAGAGGGAAGATAATCTTGGCAACTGTGTTTCCCTGGATCAGTACAGTTTCCATAATTGATTTTTCACTTCATGGTGAAGCTAGCTAAGGCATCTCTGAAATTTAAGTTCAAAACAAAACGTATCATTAAATCCCACAATACTGTTTGCTTCTTTCTTACTCCAGTGCTTGATTCTCTGTGTCAGGTAAGAGACATGTAATTCTTTGTTTCTTGCTATTTGTCTTCTCCCTAATGCTCTTGGCTGGCATTGGAAACAACATAAGAAAACTGGAAAAAATGCAATTAAGAAACAAAACACAATCTTTGCTTCCACTGACCAATTTGCAGCTGTAATTGAGAAGCATGAAACAGCTATTGAATCACTGGAACATTTGTGGTATTTGACTGAATGGGTAATTGTCCTCACTGTTTCATCCAATCTGTATGTACCTAGGAGACTGCCAGTCACAGTGGGGCACACCAGTTGCAGCTTTCTTGGTTTAAGCAGAAGAGGTCTGCTAGCAGGGAGTTAGCTCTCCATGAAAGCACCTTGACTCTAGAGTTCACTTTCCCCTCCATTTGCCAGAACTCATATTTGTTACCTTCCACTCATATTGCAAAACCTGTCCTTTCTACTGGATTTTGGAGAAGTGAGGGGCACACTGATAAACAGAGTAGAGCAGACAGATCAGGGACCTGAGCCTTCATCCCTCACATAAATGCTCAGTCCACCACACTATTGACTACTCTGAGATGAGTCTGTCTCTTTATCTGAGAAGAAATACCACCCTGGACCTCAGAAACCTTTCCCAACAAGTTATCAATAACGGTGCATTCCAACCAAAAAAAATTTGTTTTTGACAAAACAGCATTTTCCAACAACCCCCTGCTCCCCAAACAACAACTCTCTAATGGAGAGAAGAAAGGGGTCTTGTAATTATGAATGATTTGCATACATAGTTATTGAATTTGATACCTTATTCATTACTTTTAAACTAATAATAATTACTGATTACTCTACACATCTTCACAATAGCAAATATAGATCAGTAAAAAAATATATGTGCTACTTGCACATGTAGGCTACATAAATATGCAAGACAGGAAGTAAAATATCAGTCCCACCGAAATGAATGTGAGGTTTGCCATTTTCTTAAATGGGAACAGGATTTTACCTGGGTTTATTTGTTTTTACTGGTATACGTTCCAGTTCTGCAATTTGTTCCATGTGGGAAGACTCCCTTGTGCCAGCACATCAAAATTGTAGGATCAGAGCCATAGAAGCTACGCGTGCATTTATAGTTTAAGTAGAGCTGGCCAAAATTGAGGATTAACAGTTTATCAAAATTCGGTTTCATTTCAAAATCAGACCAAAACCACTTTTTTTTTTCTTTTTTCTTTTTCAGAAATTTCTCACATACCAGCATTTTTATTTTTATTTTAAAATAAGTACTTGGTGTTCTCTAAGTGGAATATGCTTTCCTTCAATGTCAGTTTCACTGCTGTTTTTTCTGGGTAACCTAGAACCCACCTGGCTCAAGAGTCTGAAAGACCTGGGATCTCCAGATCTCTGGCAGACTATATGGCAAACTGGCATCTGTGATTCAGTAAAAAAATAAATAAATAAATAAATAGTCAAACCCAGCTCACTTTTGCATTCAAGAAAACATTTTCTGATCAAACTGTTTCATTACGAAAATTTCCAACCAGCTCAATTTATAAATATTACAGATTATGTCCAACATATGATTTTCACCAAACTAGGGCATTTTTAACGTTCGTGGTGTGTAACAAACATTTTTTGGTAATTAAATTTAAACATTTGATCTTGGCAGAGAGATTAAATAAAATGAACTTGAATGATTCTGAAAGGCCAGTTCATACATTAATGGGTTCAGCATTTTTTCTGAACAATCTATCTATGAATGCAGAGGTTTACCTTTAACAAAGGCACAACAAAGGTCGTTAATAAATATAATACAGACACTTTCCTTTAAAAATATGTTGGTTAGGAAGAATCCCTGAATTTTTTTAAGGGAGTTATATTTGTTATTCTTTCCATGTTAGAGTAGATCACTTATGGTTTGAACCTTTCCCTTGAGCCAAAACTCAAAACAAAATAAAACCATTAAAACTTTGACAGGGAGAAGAGCTTCTACATCTTGTTGAAGCTTTAGGTTCTGTTTGATGTTCATGCTGAAGTTTGTAAATTCTTTCTGAATTGGGTGGTTGATCCATTCTACTCCTGACACACAAAATTGGCACTGATCTAAACCTCCTTTCAGAGATTATTTCCTGTGTTTATGCTGGAAAACCAATGTAAAGTTATTTCTAGTTGTTTCTAATTGTATGGGATATGGCCACATTAAAAACATTGGCCAGCAGACTTGATAACATATTGCTGATTGTTCAGAGGAGCTATCACTTCACAAAAGACAACATGCTTTCTTTCTGTTTCAGATATCACTGCAGAACAATTGGCAGGAACACTAATGGACACAGCTGTTTCAAAAAAGGAGTTTAAATTCCTGGTAGCCTAGTACTGGCATTGCACTGGAAATACTGGAGTTTATTATTTAGCAACATATTATCATAATATAGTATAAAATCTTTTATGAAGTTTCAGAATACAGCACTAGGAAGGGTGTCATACTCATAACTTGACTCTACCACATTCTGTTTTCTCTTGTGTCATCATATCCACCAATAGTACAAATCCCAGTTTTCATCAATTCTACAGCTGTGGGATTTTCTACAAAATCCTTGGCAAACAACAATATAGGATAAGAACTTCTTTAACTTGCCTCTTTGAAGATCCGATACTGAGAAATAAAACTCCTTTATATTAAATGTTGGTATACATATACATTTTTACTACATGCTCATTTCATAGCTCTAATTTAACTCTGAGATTGGGTGGCCTATCCTGATGATGTACTTTTACTATGTGCTTATTTCATATCTCCACCTAACTCCCTATGAGAACGTTTGGCTTATGACCTCAAAATTAATAGAAATACTAAATGCCTGTGTGTGTGAAAATATGTGCACATGTGACTTTTGGGTGGGCTAGAGTTTACTTTACCATTTTAGGCATAAGCAAAACAAAACAAAGAAAGAAAAAACCTCCCACCAACAGGCACATGAAGATTCAGAATTCAAGTTGCTGATGATTTTCAGCAAGGTTTACACAGGGTCAAACCACCCCACAATCAAGCCCAAAAAGAAGAAGAGGGAAAAGTTAATTCTTAAGAATTAACTTTATAAAAAAAATCTTATAATGGTAAAGAAAAACTTAATTTCTACAACCTAACATGGCTACTTTATAATCCACATTCATTATCTTCACTTATATAGAAACCAAAAGAAAACAAATTAAATCCAAACAGGTTAGTCTCCACAGAAACACAGTGAGAAGTAACTGAGTTCCCAAAAGCTTAGGTTGAGTTCACCTGAATCTCAGTTACAGGCTTTGATCACCAAAATTCTAGTCTGCTAAGTCAAAAACACTGCAACAATATCTTCCCTCCATTTGCCTGTATAAATTTCTAGCTGGAATCCATGCACTCTTCCTCCTCTGCTGAAATCACTCAGCTAGCTAACTAATTAATCCACCAAGCACTCAGTTTCAATATATAGGTTTTTTAAAAAAACCCAAACCCTGTTACAAGAAAAATACAAAACTGAGAAGAGCAAAATATAAACAACTTTTTCCCTATTATCACAGTTAAAGAAGAAACAAGTTGGTGAATCATACCACTTCAAACAATTTAACTAAAACAGTTTGGCAAAAATCAAACATTCAAAGTATACAATAAAAATAAAATAAATTAATTTCCCCTCCCAATAGTCCCTTTCTGTAATTAACACTATCAGGACTTCCCTGTTGGCAGGTTAATAGTATCACTAACCTGCTGTAAAATGATTCAGAGTTAGGGGAAAACAACCTGCTTTCTGCTCCTATGGCTCAGCTTCCTCCATCCCAGGCAGGTCATGTGGCCTTTTCCAAAGTAACAGCCCTGACTACTTGCCCTCATAGAGCTTCATCTACAGGAAACCTACAGAACATACACACAATCACCACTCCCAGTTCCAGAAATTTCAGGGTGTGGAGCACTAATTGTGCATCTGCCTAGCAACAATGACACAGACACAACTCATTTCCATCTCCCCTGCTCTCCCTGGGTTGATCTTTTAAAGAGGATTATACATATATGGGCATTTAGTATCTGCATCACTTCTGAGTTCACAAGCCATTCATTCTCATAGGGAATTAGTGGAGATATAAAATAAACCCATAGTAACAGTGTGTCATCAGGATGGACCTCTCAGACTCCTATTGCTTGCTTTCATAGTAGACTTTTATTGGAAAAAAAAGATAAGCTTTTAAAAATAATATACGTATTTCTGGAGAAAGTCAGATACACAGCGAAAGTCAAACTACCAGCAGGCCAAACTGGTGGGAGCCATAAATGCAGACAAAGCTCCAGCAGCTTGTGGCATTTTATTATCCTGCTACTTAAAACTACTGAAAAGCAGGATTCATTTACATAATTGTAAAAAAAAAAAAAAGGGAGCCCTGTCTACCCTCAGGCTTCCAGTATTCCTTACCATAGTTAAACCAGTGTTAGAACTTGTGGGATTTTTTTCACTCAATTTCTGTGGAGAAGACAAAGCTTGCACTGTTCAGGGTTTGGTGCACTGCCCTATGTGAGAGCACAGAGAAGGATTGTGTCCCAGAGTGGAGCAATCATTCACTGAATGTTGTTTTAGGACGGTGTAGCCTCTGTCTCCTGGTGTAATCTTCCTGCAATGTGGCCCCACCTCCTTATCACCCTCTTTGGAGTGATTTGTCTGTGACCATTGAACAATGGCAAGAAGGCTTTTTGCATCCCCAGTGCAGGTATTCATGCAAGGTGCCATAGCTTGTCAAGTATAAGAAACAATTAGATATTCTTCAGAATACACCATCTCCTATAAAGTATAAAGTGCTCCCTTTAGCATATCACCCATGTTGCATCTTTTGGGACAACTGCTAATAGAACATCTTGATATTGTATCTAAGAAGTAAAGCAATAGGTAGGATATTATTCAGATCATGTAAGAAATGTTCCATACCTAATTTGTCAAAGCCACTTGAATTTTTCTTGCAGAAGAAAAATAACTAAATTGGATGAACATGATTGATGTATTATGTATTTTTATTAACTAATTATACCTGTTGCCTTTGACTAACCAAAAACTGTGATACAGAACAATAAAAACACAGATACCAAACTACTCATAACAAGCTGCACAAAATCTGCTACTCTTGCCATAACCCATAGATATGATCCATTTAATTTCTAGGAGCCTTTCCAAACTGAAGATACTTCAAACAGAAGTTACACCAAATGCAATAACTATAGCTTTGCATAGTGTTTTCAGAGCTTCCAAATTCAGGCTGTAATGATTTGTTCAGCATGGCAAGTTCCAAAGGCAAGAGGTGGGTCCTTTAAAAGCTTTACAGCTGTTGCTGAAGAGCTCCACTCCAGGAACCACCAACAAAAGCTGATGCTAACTGCTGAGAACAATTGAACTATTGTCCAGTATGGAGAGGTTTATGAATGCAAATGACAGAGCTTTCACAAGAGCTAGACTTAGACTGTGGAAGTCATTCCTACCTGAGATAAGAATGACCAGAGACCTAACCATGCTCAGAACTAAATGTAAAGCTCATCACTGTGACTTGACTTTCTCTCGGGTATACTGTTACACAAATATACCAAACAAGCAAACAGTCTATAATCAAACTATTTTCCCCACATAATTAGAAGGAAGAGACAAAGGTATTTTTATTTGAAAATATTTTCAGTTGCTCAGAGAGTATGGTAATGGAGGCAATATACAATCCTAGATTTATTTAGATGAGAGTCAGTGTGTCAGATAGCTGGCTCCCAGAACATTCAAAGCTGTCACCCATATTCATGAATCATACACTAAGAAATGAACAAGAAGTCAGCACTGAATTCTGAGAACAGGTCTTTTGTAATCATAACAACTCACCGCATCTAGAACCACAGTAGCTGCATAGTGTAGATTGGCTTAAGCTTGTGGTTTGTCTTCAAGAGTAGTTGTTAACAAGGCACATTATTCTACTCTGTTTTAGAGATAACAAAGTTGTAGATAATCTCTGCAATGCCTCCATTAACAGTAGAAAGGTTGAAACTCTTAGGTCAGCAGAAGGTAGAAAAAGGCCATATGGGCTATTGCTTTTAGCTAGGAATTCAGCAACTCTGATGGAGCTAACAGGAGCCCCCAGCTGAGAGCATTCAGCATGAAAATCAAGCAAACCCTGCACCACATGGTGCAGGAGCTGACTCTTCATGGCCTTCTAAATGCTTCCCTTTGCAGAAAACCGTCATGGCCTGTTTATTTTTACCCTTGCTCCTGTCTCAGTCAGTAAGTGGGAGAATAATGGGACAGTATTATCTAGGTTTGATGAAAAAGAAAGAGTGAGAAAAGCATACCAATGCACTGCTATCATGGATACATCTTGAGCTGGTCCAGAGTTAGTACGACTGATTGTACTGGGTAATAGAGAATTCACCACTTTTGGATCAATGTAATAATGATATTTTAATACATATTTGTAAATAACCTGATATCTTGAAAGACTTGAATTCTCATATGATTGAATCTACAGATTTAAATAAGAGCTGAATTATTGTACATAGTGAGTTGAACTATACATGTTTTTCTAAATTCACTTTCCATAATGTTATCTGGGGAACAGTTGTGGAACATTCCACATCATGAACTAGACCTACACAATTAAGTTTTTATAGATAAGGCTCTTATGAATTTGTATTTGAAAAGCTCTGGTGCAACGTAGATATAACAATTTACTGATGATCATTTCACATGTGCAGTGAGACTACCAATCTTACCCAAAATACAATAACAGTTCACAGAACTAGTGATCATATTTATGCAGGGGAGGCTTTGCTCATTGAATGATCACTCTGAGGCAAACAAAGCTGTAAAATTCAATTTTCCACAAAAGCTTCATTATGCAGAATGGCATAACAGAAGTTGTATTGTGGAAATTATTTTTCTTGTATATTTCATTCCAATTACCTTTGTGTTTCTTGGAAAACAAATGGCTGGCTTCTCCAGAGACTAAATTTATCCTTTTAATTTTTGTAGACAAGTGAAGTACTGGTGAAGGCAACATGTTTTTTTCTGGTGAGCACTGAGGGCATCATCATCATGACCTCAAAGAAGTTTATTTAGTGAGAGTAATTCACCTTCACTGCATAGCCTTCTTAGGAGCAAAGTCTGCCAAGATTTCTATCTTGTGTAATGCTTTTCTGCTGCAGCTATTTTCACTGGCACAGTCTACAGTTTAGTATTGTATTCAAGATTTATCGCTAAGGGAGGGTGAACATTTTTGAGTTTTATATGAACACACTCAGGATTTTAGCTTCAGAAACAATATGAATATTTCTGTCTGCTATCTTTTTGTGTCTTGGTCTATTTTTATTATTACATAGTATATGAGCTGCATGCTGATATCAAATAGCATGAAACAGCAACACAGGGAGGGAGTGATTTTTGACTAGTAAACATTTGTTCTGGTAGTTAAAATTGCAAATGAAATTTATGGAAGTGACACTACGTAAAAAGGTCTAATTTCAAAAGTTAGAGGCATCACAAAAATGCATGGCTACTGCATACAGAAATCAAGGTGATGGATTTGGGTTTGGGCATATAGATATAATATCTCAGTAAGCTTGTGAGCAGGAGTAGTAAACAAGGGTTTTTCAAGGGAGGAGAGACTAGATGATCATGGGGGTGAGTTTGTATGTTTGCTGTATGCTCACTTGCTTGCCATGTGCTTGCTGGCTTGAATACTGTAGTCTGTTCTGTTCTGAGGGGTTATGTTGGAGTTTAGAGGAGGAGTGTGAGAAACAGATACACCTAACAAACTTAGGGCAATAACCCCTCTCGCCTCAAACAAAGAACACAAGAGTAAAAATAATGTAAGGACAAGTCCAGCATTGTTGGGGGAAAGCTAACAGAGCAGGGACTATCCAGTTTATTGCACTGAATGCAAAATGTTTGATTACTTTCCTTGTGAGCTGGGGGTGTATGTTTGTACATGGTGCAAGCAGCTCATGGCTTTCAGGCCTTGAGGCCAGAGCAGCTGAAGTAAAGAAACTAAGGGAGACAGAGAGATGCATGGAGGAGACTTCCAGAAACACACTACAGCAGTCCCATCCCCAGCCACTGTGCTGTAAAAGAAGATAAAAGTCTTGGGAAAGGAGAACATCAAGCTGGAGCAGAAGGAAATAATCCCATAGGTGGAATCCATCCTCCAGATGATGTCATGGTATCCACTCACACTGAAGATAACCCTTATAAGAACAGAATCCCAGTTACTAGCAAGAACCAGGTAATGGTAATGGGGGTGGGGATTTGATTATTAGAAATATAAATAGTTGAGTTTGTGATGACTGGGAGAACTGCATGATAAATTGCTTACCAGCTGCAAAGGTTGCAGATCTCATGAGACATTTAGACAAACATACCTGGAGTGCTGAGGAGGAGCCAGTGATTGTGGTCCATGTAGGTAGAAAAGACATAGGGAAAGGTAGGAGAGAGGTTCTGGAGGCCAAATTTAGGCCTAGGTAAGAGATTAAAGTCCAGGACCTCCATGCTGCAATTCTTAGAAATGCTTCCAATGTCTCTTGTAGGGCCAGTTAGACTGGCAGAGCTGCATGGTCTCCATGTGTAGATGAGATGATGATGTAGGGAAAAGAGTTTTAGGTTTATGAGGAACTGGGGAACCTTTTGGTAAAGAAGGAGCCTATACAGGAAGGATGGGCTTCACCTAAACCAAAAAGGGAACCAGTCTGTAGGCATGTCAAATTGAAAATGTAGATTTTTTTTTAAAAAAACTCAAGGCTGGAGGAAAGCCAACAGTTGTATAGGTGCATATGGTTCAGGCAGAGACATTCCCTAGGGATGAGTTCATTAAAGGGGGAACTCTATATCCTAGTAAAGAGGCTAGCAAAGAAGTTGGTAATATAACACATGAAGGCAAGCAAATGAATATTGACAAAATGCTTACTTTCTCATTTTTACAATATCATTATAAAATAAATCAATTGGAATATAAATATTGTACTTACACTGCAGTATAAACAAATCATTGACTGTGAAATTTTCATTTGTACTGATTTTTCTAGTGCTTTAAAGATCACGCAGTCACTGTGGATAGTTCTCTGAAAACTTCAGCTCAATGCACAGCAATGGTCAAAAAAGGCTAACAGAATATTAGGGACTATTAGGAAAGCAATAGACAGTAAGGCAGAAAATATTGTAATACCATTTTATAAAACCATGCTATGTCCACACAATGAAGTTCTGGTCAACCCCATCTCAAAAAAGACATATTAGAATTCTGAAAGGTGCAGTGAAGGGCAATAAAAGTGATTAGTGGTTTGGATCAGCTTCCATACAGGGAGAGATTAAAAACACTAGAACTGTTCAGCTTAGAAAAAAAAACATTGAAGAGGGAATATAATAGCTATAAAATCATGAAAGTTTTGTGTAGAAAAAGGAAATTTTATTTTCCTTTTCACTTAACACAAGAACTAGGGTCACCTGATGCAATTAATAGCATAGTTTAAACAAACATAGGAAGTACTTCTTCACACATGTACAATCAACTTGTGGAACTCATTGCCATAGGATGTTGTGAGGACCAAAACTATAGTGGGGTTCAAAAAAGAATTAGATAATTTTCTGGAGGATAGGTCCATTAATGGCTATTAGCCAAGATGGTTAGGGATGAATCTCATGCTCCTAAACCTCCATCTGCCAGAAGCTAGGACTGGACAATAGTGGATGGCTCACTTGATAATTGTCCTGTTCTGTTCATTTCCTGTGAAGCAACTGGCACTGGCCATTGCCAAAAGACAAGATAGTGGCCTAGATGCACCACTGATCTGATCCAGTATGGCCATTCTTATGTTCTTGATGCATGGGGATTTTTATGCTTAATTCTGAACTGTACAATGAGATAAGAATATGCTTGATATCTGTACAAAAGCACCTACATTTTCTTCATAGAGGTGAAACACATTTAACCTTCTTCTAAGTAAATATTTAATTAGCTGTTCTGGCTGAGATTTAATCATTCAGCATCACTGCTCTGAACAATTAAACTATGTAACAGTGTAGCTAAGACCCTAAATAGCAACACAGGATCCTTCTACTAAGTCACCCAAGGCTCAAGTTCTGAAACCCAATATTAAAGTTCAGGGTAACTACTGCTAAATCAGGCTCGCTGCTGTATCCACTTTCTGAGGTGGGTGAGTTTGAACAGACATGCAAGATGTATGTGCTCTCTTGAAAATGGAGTAGGGACACTGACCATTTAGATTTGATAGCTAAAATCGGTTCCCAGACACCCGCCTCACAAAGAGGAAATGGAAGACGTCTTGAAATGGCAGGCAAACCAACAATGCAGGAGTTGCAACAAGGTCAGACTGAAGTTCTAAGCTAAAGCAAGAAGCAGAGGTTTTAATGCAACAGACCTTGTTGCAATTTATGAAGGGGCAGCAAACGCAAGTGGAAACCCCACAGGAAGAGCACAGACAGTTATCCACAAAGCCAGTTATCTAACAGCATTTTGGGCTATATTAGTAGGAGCATTTCCAGAAGATCGAGAAAAGTGATTATTTTCCTCTCTTTGGCACTGGTGAGGCCACACATGGAGTATTGCATCCAGTTTTGGTCCCCCCACTACAGAAGGGATGTGGACAAATTGGAGAGAGTCCAGTGGAGGGCAACAAAAATGATTAGGTGGCTGGGGTACGTGACTTACGAGGAGAGGTTGAGGGAACTGGGGTTATTTAGTCTACAGAAGAGAAGAGTGAGGGGGAATTTGAGAGCAGCTTTCAACTACCTGAAAGATGATTGAGCTTGGCTCTTCTCAGTGATGGCAGATGACAGAACAAGAAGCAATGGTCTCAAGTTGCAGTGCAGGAGTTCTAGGTTGGATATTAGGAAACACTATTTCCACTAGAAGGGTGGTGAAGCACTGTAATGATTTACCTAGGGATGTGGTGGAATCTCCATCCTTAGAGGTTTTTAAGGCTCAGCTTGACAAAGCACTGGCTGGGATGATTTTGTTGGCTATGAGCAGGGGATTGGACTAGATGAACTCCTGAGGTCTCTTCCAAACCTAATATGATTCTATGATTCTATAACATTCCTAAGATATGGTTTTTCCTGTCCATCCACAAAGCTAAAAATCTTGTCCAGGCTCTCTTCATCTCACATCTCAATTACTGCAACATCGTTTTCTCTGGCCTTGACGAATGTTTTGCCCTGCTCATAGCCATTCAGAATTCTGCTGCAAAAATAGTTTCCTAGCCTGTTGCTCTGATCCATCTCTTTGCATCTGTCCACTGGCTCCTCCTGTACTGTATCAAACATTAGCTAGTTGTTTTCATTTGCAAGGTCCCTCATTGCCTCTCTCCATGGGTAGCAGGTGAATTGTGGGTATGGGGAGGCTAGTCCCCAGCTGGCCAGCCCCTCCTGCCCACGGCCCTGCACATCCCGGCCCTCTTCCCCTGCCAGAACCCAGAGCCCCTCCCCCACCTCAGAGCATCCAGCAGGCAGCCCCCAGTCCAAGCCCCGGAGCAGTAGGAGGACAGTCAGCTGATTGCAGCCCTAGCATGACTGGCAGATAGGCAGTGTGGCCCCCACCACACCAGAGTGCCAGGTAGGTGGGCAGCATAGCACCCAGCCCCAGGTGTGCAGGCTGTGAGTACACCAGCTACAGCTGCCTGGAGGCCCTGGCTGCAGGCCAGTGTAGTGGCACAAACTTGCTACTGGTGGAAAGATGTGCCAGCTGCAGTTTGTGCTGCTACATCTTCCCCCATGAGCCCCAGCCTGGGACAAGGGCCCTGAAGCTCTTCCAAAAGTGTGTGTGTGGGGGGCCCTATCTGAGGTACAGGCAATTCAGCCCCCTGCCCACATCCCAGGCCTCCCACCAAGGACAAATGGAGAGACCAAGGCCCCCCACCCCCCAGCTGGCCCCGCAGCTCTCCCCAACCTGGCTCAGATGGGGAGGAGCCTCTGAGCCGCAGCATGGCCAGGCCTGAACACTTTCAAAAAGTGACGGGGGGCTATGGCGCCCTGACTGTCTCAGGCCTATTCCAGTGCCACTGACCATGACCCAGCCAAGAGCCGAATTAGAGTGCCAGAAAGCAGAGGGTGCCTGGGGGTGGAGTGTGGGCGGGGCCACAGAGGGAGTTTGGGTATCCTGAGTCTTCCCCTTCCTTTGATACCCATCGCCAATGCCTCTCCCCACCTTAGATAAACAACAACAAGAGGATACACCGAGTGTCCCCACCTTCACTCTTCTCCCTGACGTGACAATTGTACTTGTGGTTCTCTTCCAGAATTCAATGTCTTTTATGCCTACCCCCACTTTAAAGGAGTGCGCTTAGGTGGTGATCAGTTGTGCTTCATGTTAGCTAGTAAACAGCGATTTATTGGGAATCAGAAAAATATTTTTTAAACATTCTTCATTCTTAATTTAAGCAGAGCTATAGACTTTTCCCTTAAACTGAACAGGCAGGTTACACTTTGGTCTGCTTCTGGACCAAAAAGCTGGAGTTTAGGTTCTGTTTGCCTGAAACCTTCCCCTCTCTCCTACAAGCATACATTCTGGGGAGTAAGAGGGTATGTGAAGAAAAAGGCTTGGTTTGGCCCATCATTAATTCTGACAAATGGGAAAGCATTGTTTCCTTTATAGGCTGTTATTTTCCCACACAACAGTAAGTACCTGAGTCAGGATGTTGCTAATTTCAGAACTACATTTCACACCAGTACTTTTAAGAGAAAAGCAAGGAAATTAAGTACCCAAGAGACAAAACTAACTCCCTCAATCCCTTGGCAGTTTTATGCAGCTAGAAAATTTATGAGAAGTTTCTAAACCAGATGACAACTCTTTTCTCTTCAGCAAACCACATTTTTAAAGCATAATTAGAAATTTTCTTTCTGGTATCAGGTTTCTATGGATACCTAGTCATTCACCAGATATTCTGACAAAAATGTTAATATAACACCCGCTTCAACCATACTATATTCCATCCCATGGGAAATATAATGTATGAAATAGCGTAGAAAACCTATGTTAGTGCCTTGATTTTGAATCTGCTACCTCTAGAGGAGAAAATCCAGCTCATAGAATATCGGCTTAATTTCTTTTAAAAAGACACTATATCAATACCACTGTCTTCAGTATAGACTTTTGCTAGAAAAAATTCACAAGAGATTTTAGTGTATAAAGAAGTGTGGACATATGGTATCCTCACCTCACCCCGATTAGCAACATAGAACTAAATTCAATGCCTTCCACAAATATGCAGTATTGTTGTAACCACATCAGTCCCAGGATATTAGAGACATGCAATGGGTGAGGTAATACCTATTATTGGACTGACTCCTGTTGGTGACAGAGACAAGCTTTAGAGCTTACACAGATCTGAAGAATAGCTCTGTGAAAGCTTGTCTTTCTCACCAACAGAAGTAGGTCCAATACAAGATGTTATCTGACAACCTGGTCTCTCCACAAAGCTAAGCAGTTGTCTGAGTTAAGACAGACATTTTGGTGTTACCTCTCAGATATCCAGGAAAGTTGTCAAGCAAATAATAAATATGTAAAAATGATCATGTTGGTCCCCAGTGCCAGAGTATATTCACACCCAATCAGGGATGGATTTAAGGGCAGGCGACCCAGGTGACTGCCTGGGATGCCAGACTAGAAGGGTGCTGGGCTCTGGGTGCAGGTTTTGTTGTTACTGACAAAGGGAAAATAAAATATTTAAAGTAATATGTTTCAGGTATTCCGCATGTGGATTCATTTTTCATTATCTCCTAGAATGTTATGGACATTTGTAGAATCTCATGGAACCTTCAATACTTTCTGAAAACTACATTGTGCTCAAATCTCCTAGAATGTTCTCATCCATGCCTTCATGGGTATATAAGGGATGGGGTGTTGCCAGTCAGTCAGTAAGACATAAGAATGAACTGAAGTGAAGTAAGAGTCCTGTTGTGATATTTTGAACCTTCTTTTATTGTGTAATTGTGAAAGTGTACTTGTGTTTTAAGATTTGAAGAGTGTAAGGAGCTACTAACAAAGGACATATTTAATGAGATGCCAGAGTTATCTATCAAACCCCTTTCTATGCAACAATATAAAATAAATGCTGTTATTTATATTGCTATGCTTAACATATAACGTTTGATGACTTTCTAAAACTGCATCATCTTCTTTAAATTCAGTTTTTCTCTTTGGAGTACTGCAAAGGATAAACATCCTGTTTTCAGCATCAACTATCAGATGGAAGATCCTTTCAGACAATGTTATAAACCTGACCATGAAGCTGCTAAGTACTGCATCGACAGCTGAAAGCCAATGAAATACCAAAGCAACTGTGAAATACTAAAGTGACTGAGGTTTATGGACAGGATTATGGAGCTGACACAGTTGAGTAAAGCTGAGGTGCCACACAGGGTGCAAAGCCTGGAAAACAGATCACTGACTTCAAATTTCTGGTCTCAACTGTTGTTTGGCATGATATCCTGTTACAAGTAAACACTGTAAGCAAGGCATTACTCAGTTGATGGACCTCACAACCACTAGTACTTTGATGAGAAGCTGCCTTGATTTTGCTGTGGCCTATGGAGACAGTGGATTTGAAGATGCCACCACTGCTGACAAAGAAATGGCAGAAAACTCATATTCATAGGAAGAACAGACAGTTTGGTTACGAGGGCAGAGATTAGGTGATGGGAAGCTTGGAAGAAAAATCCAAGAGGGAGTCTTTTTGCTCACTTGTTGACACTGCTCAAGTGTCCATCAAAGAAAGGTTTAGACAAATGAAGCACCACAAAAAGACTTCAGGGTGTAGGGCAGAGGGAGGAGGGTTCTATTACATTAGTAAGCTGCCAATAGACAGGAAAATACTCTGAAACAATTGTATGGAACTTCACGAGACACATGGGGAATGTTCAGGCATCAATGATAAAGATATCTATATCGAACTAGCCATCATCCATCATATTTTGCCACACATAGGAAGCATTCTCCACTCCACGTTCATTCGTGATGCAGAGCTGAAGAACACTTTTCCTAATGCGTGGATAGCTTTGAGGATTCTGCTCATGCTGCCAGTCACAGTCGCAAGTGGTGAGTACAGCTTTTTGAAGCTCAGGCTCATTAAAACATTATCTTCAGTCAACAATGGCCAATGAGAGACTGACGTTGCTTGCGATTTTTATCTCTTGAAAATGCCATTGGCCAGTCTTTGATCTCTCTGACACGGTGCTTCAGTTCATGAGGACAAGGTGAGAAAAGCGACCTTTCAAACTAAAGGAGTAGGGTTAACATTCTAAGGCTGCCTGTCACTTACTGTAACACTATTTAATACTGGTCCACCCAATGCTGGTGCACAGTTCAATTTCCGGATGTTAGCACATTTCAGTTATTCTTAACATTAAAAAGTTTCTACAAGCTCAGAGGAACCATTTTTAAAAAATTTGCTTATGCTTTTATTGCATGAAAAATACAGATTTACAGACCCTAACATGCAAATCTATCATCTTATATGACAGGGATAAATCATGTATGCAAATAGTGCATCAAAGCCATAAAATGGGTTACAAATGCAATAAAAATACTATATTCAAAGGTTTAACAAATGGAGAGAGGGGTGCCGCAGATGCTTGTTGCCTGGGATGCCATTTGGTCTAGGGCTGGCCCTGTACCCAATTGCTAGTACGGGACTTAGGAAACCCATTTGGGGAAAAAAACACCACCTCCAATAAATTCCAAATGTGCTTTGTGACACAGCATTTCAGCAAAATTTTCTAGAGCATTTCATTGGTGCCAGTGCATCCTCAGAAAAGAATATCACAGAGCAGTAAGACTGCAAAGCATCCTAAGCAGCTCTGTTGATATGCAAATATGCTAGACCACAGGGAAGATCACAAGTGACTAATAGAAAATCTACCTGCAATTTGAGACTCTTGAAGCATGTTGGTCTCATCCTAAACAAACACACACATCACAAAAAAGAAAATAGATCAGAGAAAAAAATATTTAGTGCTTGTGAGGCTTAAAGGAAATCTCCAGCTAACAATGATTAGGTTGAGGGATTATTAAGTACAGTTTATGATAAATGTATTTACAAAAAAAAGTATGTATGAATTTTTAAAGAGAAATATTGTAATAATTTTAGTTGTACCCTTCCCTATACTATGTATGCTGCCTGGAAAGAGGGAAGAAGAAAGACTGAATTTACAAGGTATGTATCTAGTCAGCCTAAACACTTCCCTATATGCTGTATCCTGCTTTCAATGTTCTGTCTGTCCTTAGATTTTAAACCTCTTTAAGGTGCCTGGCACAGAAAGGCCTTGACCATGTCTGGGTCTCTGGAGGTACAATACAAATTAAATATTGATTGACCCAGATTTTTAAGGAACAAATATACTTAGGCATGATGAGAAGACTCCAGAGCATGAGCATCTTTCTGAAAAAATAAATCACAGACATCCATCAAGACAACTTCATACCCAGGGAGGAAAAAGAGTCCAAGGAGTGGGGTATACCACAGAGGAATGGCGCTTCAGTAATGCCAACTAAATCTGCTTGGGAATTTTCCTACAAAATGTCTTTTTCTTCAGAAAATGCTCATTTGATGAAACCAAAACTGCGGGAAAAAGTCAATTTAGACTAATATCCCAATTCAAAAAGATGTTTGAAAAAAAGCTTTGAAATTGTCAAAATGTCCTTTTTCAACATGAAAATTTTGGGGTTTTGGTTTGAAACTACTTCATTTTAAATTTTAGTTAATTCATACTAAGAAAGGGTTAATATTTGTAAAAGGTCAACATGGAAATAAAGTTTCAAAAATTATTGAAACAAAAATATTTCAGTTTGATGCAGTCTGAAAGTATTTTCAAGTTATCGTTTTGCAAAAAAAATGTTGACATTTTGAATTTTTGTCCCAATTTGGAACAGGAATATTTTTCTAAAATCTGAAGCTCTCATATGTGAAGAAAGACATTTCTTGTTAATCTCTGATGCTCAGAGATTTACTGGATGAGTGTGGACTTCACTACTGAAAGAAAACAGAAATCCTTTTTAGTTCATCTAAGAACTTCAATCCAGCAGCACAGAATAAAACATACATTTTGCACTTTGCCTACAGGAATACAATGCTTTCATTGTATTTCACTTGAATACAATGCAGCACTTAATTCAGGGTTTATGAAAGAAAAACAGTACTGGAAGTTAATAAAGAAAACTACGAATGCTATGCAACATAACTGAGTGCCATGTAGCAGCTCTTCAATCAGTGGGTGGATTGGTGTCAGTTCACAGATATAAAAATAATAAAAAACCTGCAACCTCGCCTGCCAGAAGCACTGATGTCAACAACTCTTCCACAGAGGCCTTGCAGCCTGTGGCAACAGACTTATTCCTCTGGAACAAGAACACCGTAACAGAGTTCTTCTCTGAATCTAGCAAAATGTACAAATTGGAGGAAATAACTGGCTGCATAATTAATCAACTAAAGTCTATTGACAATTCTCATTTGTCTGCTGCAGCTTTTGCTTATTTTCCAAAGACTGATTTCAAACACATCACCAGCTCTCCTCAGAATAATAGGGAATTGGAAAGAGCAATGACAATTTAAAAACAGTTCTAAAAAATGCCAGGAGACCCCAAGAGCATAATTAGAATATCAGTCAATCCTTTGGCCCATAGCATTTCACCAGCGGAATTCTTTATGGGAAGAAGGCTTTGTATTTTATTACCTGTGGATTGAAAACAGCTTCAGCCTCAGGGGCAGACAATTAGAATATCTAATTCTCTGGTAATATCACAAGGTTAATGGTCCAGCAATAGTCACAATTCCATCTGGTCAGGAATTTTTTGACAAAACTTTTTTTTTTGGAACTGAATCTTTTCATTGAAATGTATTGGTTTCAATTCAGCTTTGGTCAGAAAGGTTTCCAAATGAGAAAGAGAGACTCCACAATAACCTGGTGGTTTGGGCACTGATGTGGGAGACCCAGTTTCAAGTCCCTCATTCAGATGGGGGACTTGAATCTAGGTCTTTCAGGTCCTATATGAGTACCCTGACTATTCTGGGGTGCATTTGCCTCTTCATCTTTTTTTCTCCTTGACAGTCTCGGTTTTGTTCCAATGTGAAACAAAACCAAATTTGAAAACTTTGATTTTTTTTTGTGAAATGGAATTTTTGTTTCTCAGACAGACCTATTTCCAACGTATGCTTCAGTTGAAATCAAAGTAAAGTAAATCAAACCCAAAGTAATATAGAGTACATCTTTGGATGACCACAAACCTTTCTGTAGAATTATATACATGCAGTTGTTAAGTGCAATTAGAACAGTGTTTCTAAAATAGAGAACCATTGGGATAGAAAGGACTATAAAGGCTATCTAGTTTGCCCAGCTGCCAAAATGCAGGATTTCCCAAGACAGGTAGCTATCAGCCTCCTTTTTGGAAACCTCCAGTGAAGGAGCTTCCACAACCTCCCTACACAGTCTGTTCTATTGCCCTACTGTTCTTACCATTAAGAAGATTTTCCTGAGATTTAATCTAAATCTGCTGTGTTGTGGTTTGAACCCGCTGCCTCTTGTCCTGCTTTCTGTTGAAAGAGAGAACAACTTTCCTCCATTTTTTTATGCCAGCCTTTCAAGCATTTGAAAACTGCTATCATGTTCCCCATTAATCTCTTCTTTTCCAAACTAGACATACCCAGTTCCCTCAGCCTTTGCTCATATGGGCTTGCATTCCATCTCTTTGATCATTTTTGTCACTTGCCTCCGGATCTTTTCCAGTTTCTCTATACCCTTTCTATGCATTGGTGACTAAAATTGGATACACTACTCTAGGTGAGTGCCAAGGAGATCAGTACTATCACTTCCTGTGACCTGTATGGTTAGCAAAATTATCATTTTAAGCTCCCGGGCTCATGATTTGAAGGTGTTGGGAAAGTTTCCTCTGACGATGAGGAAGAGGTCAAATATGCAATGTTCATTTTGTGCAAAGTGTTCACTCACAGGTGCTATGGTTTTTATCTTTTGTCATTTTTCTGTGTGAGTTCACTTGAGTGTGCTCTCAAACGAATGCACAAAAAATTTCATCTGCAATTTTTTTTTTGCCAGTGAAAATGAAGGTTTGGAAACATGGAAATGTTTCATGACTTTGTGTCAGCTTCACCAAATTATTTAGGTTGGCAGCCAACAATGACGACAAAAAATTCAGAAAAAAAATCAAAAATTCAAAAAATGAAATATTTCAATTTTTCAATTAGAAATTTTTGTCTCAAAACTGTTGTTTTTTTTTTACAAAAAATTAATTCTCCCAGAGCAACAGGGATTCTTCATCCCTTTCCCTCAGGCCATGTGGGTTGGTTGCATCCTCTTCCCTGTTCCCAGGCTATGGGGAGAAGCTCCAGAGTGCTACACTCCCCTCCCACTTTAACGGCCTGGTGTTGCAGGAAAGGAGAGGGGAGGAGCAGAGAGCAGACTGAGACACTGTTTCCAGGACAGTAAGAGGGAACGGAGCCACGGATCTCTGCTGGGCTCTTTCCCTCCCCTCCTGTGAGAATGATTTGACTGTTTCCACTCCCACTACATTACTCCCAAACTCCTCTGACTTCTGAGGGAACAGGGAGAGCTCTGCCAGCTTCTTCCAGCAGCCCTGGTTGGTTGCTGTTCCACAGAAAGCAGCCAATCGGGGGTGGAGGAAGAGGGAGAGGGAGTTGCTCCAAGCGGGGTTGAAATTCTAGTGTGCTAGAACTTTATGTCTAGTGGTAAGATTGGCTCCTGCCTCCACCAAACTCTGTTTTTCATTTAACTTAAATGCAATTTAAAAATAAATAAATCTATATGAAAATAAATTTGAATTTATAACAATCTATGTTCAGGCCTAAATATGCCAAATCTAATAAATTAATTTAAAATTATTAAGTGGTACATGTTTGTCACCAAGTTTTAAAGAAAGTAATAGCGTTGCACTTTTGGAAGTCACTAGCTAAGAATCTAAAACCAGCATTAGTCCTGTTCTGCAGGTGCAATGAGAATATTTTCTTCATTTCAGGTTATTCGACTAGTTCAGTTCAATGAATAGTTCATTCAAAGTTAAGAAATCCAGGGAAAAATCATTAAAGCTTGTTTTTCACTTCTGAATAAAAAGCAGGAATAAGTTTTAAAATATTGAAGTACACGGTGACCATAAAAAAAAGTTTGTTCACTAACTGCAGATAACACATCCTTTGTCTAAAAAAAAAAAAATCTATGTTTTAAATGCAAAACATGTTGTGATAAACTTTCTGATAAATGTGTTTTCTTATGTTTCCAACACATTTACTAATTAAAATGCACAAAAACAAAATTTTAATTTGTTTAATACCCAAATACAGCTTGATACAAATCACAAGTAAAAAATTAACCAATTAGTAAATAAGAGATACATTATTTACCATTTTCTATCACAATATAATATGAAAACTAAGAATCTGAATAAATGTAAGATAAACTATATAATTGCTTAAATGAATGTATGTAGATATAGTGTATCCTCCTGGTTAGCAAAAAGAAGTAACAAACAGTGTAAATGCTGTATTTCATTTCAAATGAACATGTTTTAATGGTTACCAGCCAATGAGAATCAACCTTTCTTTAGGAATCTAACTTAAAAGTACAAATGCCAAACAAGACTTAAATGAAGGTTTCCTGCTTGATGATTCATTTTCACATCCACCTAGCACCCAACCTGGCTATTCATGCTAGATAGACTTTAGATGGAGGATTTGAGTCCAGTAGAGAAAACATGCTTCCATTGGAGTCAATGGGAGTTTTGCCATTAAGTTCAATGAAAACCACATTTGAGTCTTCTTTTTTTTAGGTTTTTATTTTAAAGATTAGAAATCCCTCTCTTAATCCCACCACTAGAGTCATGCTCAGACTATAGTTATACTCGATTGACTATATTATATACCTTTGTTTCCTATTAATTACAGTAGAAAAAATGAACATAGGTCTAAGTTAGAATATACAGGCCAGGAACATTTGGCAGGGACAGTATGACATATGTATAATTTCCTCCTTCTTCTGGCTTGAAAACTGTGGTAGGCATAGCTTCTATATGCTAACTTGTTCCATATGGAGGGCATAATGTATAATCCTGACTCCTAATTAGTGGTGTTCTGCTAATAAAGGATAACGAGATACCATAACACAACAATATAATTTATGAGTGGGCAGCAAAGAAAGGTCTGCAGAAGGGCTAAACAAATAAACCAACCAACCAATCCACCCTTCTCCCGCCCCCTACAACTTTGCTCTCCATAGACTGTCCTAAAAATTAAATCAAAATCATGTAAAGCACTATCAGAACACTGTGCGCCAGCTGTCTCATACAGCTGACTAATTGGTCTGTATATGCAGCAAATCAAAAATATTTGTTATCATTTATTTAGAGTAATCCTGCAGGAATTTGCTTGTCAGAACAACGGAATACGTCTAAAATAAGGGGATTATATCATCTGCATACAGAAGGCTCTCGGAAAAGATGAAACTGACGAGTACTGTAGAGAATAATGGGCATGATTCACCTCTTATTTGCACCTATTTTATGCTAAGTGGCTTTCCATTGAGTTCAGTGGAGCTGGTCCAGATTTGCAAAAGTGTAAATGGGAGGGGAATGCCTAGTATCTCAAATATCTCCTTGCTCTGAATCCTTCTGCAGATTCTACTTGCCTTTAATATGTGCATGTTTGGAGGGGGCAGAGAAGGGAGAGGAGGGGCAAGTACAGGTTGGCTAGAAGTTGTTATACAAAATTGTCTTTTTATGACCCTGGCATCAGTCTTAATATTTTCAATATCAGCCAAACCTTTATGATCTGACAAGAGGCTCAAGATAATCCCTGTCTGGAAACATAAAAGTGGCAGGAAAGTATCTGATGCTGTTGCCTTTTCTATTACAATGACATCACCCATAATCAGTGATATCCCAAAGTAAGTACTCCCTATCTCTTATATTGTATCTTCTGTGCTGCATCATCATGTCATCTATTTTATGCTTTTCATATATTTGCTATAATCGATTATGTATGTATGCTGGCTTGTTTACGTGCAAAGAATGGACATGAATTATTGCAATGGTCTGGTCTTCAATATTATTGAGGAAACATATTTTTTCATTTCAGGGGAAATTATGGCAGTATCTCACAGTGATAGAGACTTTCCCTAGCCCTGCCTCAAGGAGTTTACAGTCTGTCTTTTTGTTCTGCTTGTACGTCACCTAGTGCAGTGAGGTCCTGGCCCATGACTGGGAATTTTAGGCATCACCACAACAAATTAACAACAACTGTGGGACAAATTTCTCCAGCTACCATTTGCTTTGGCAATGGGAGGATAGTGAGTGTGATGGAGCAAGGCTCTGCTATGCTGTTTCTCTAGTAGTATATGTTAAAATTGATCCCCAGCAGCTGCAACAAATTCCCTGATAGCCCCCACCCACTCCACTGCACCTGAGCAGAGTTCAGATGCAATGAAGAACCAAGCCACCTAGCCCCAGCAAACAGTTCAAAATAATGTGAGCAGAGATAGGGTTAGCAGAAAAGCAATCTAAATGAGAATGGATAAATAAGGAATAGCTCAAAAAGTGTAAAAGCGACAAAGAGTCTTGTAGCACCTTATAGACTAACAGATCTTAGGGATCATGAGCTTTCATGGGCTAAGACCCACTTCATCAGATGAATGTTGTGGAAATCTCCAGAGGCAGGTATAAATATTGAGGCAAGAAAGCAAGGTAAATTCAATCAGGGAGGGTGAGGCCCACTTCCAGCAACTGATTTGGAGATCTCCTCTCTGGGTGTTCACACCTCCAAATCAGTTGCTGGAACTGGGCCTCATCCCCCTGATTGAATTTACCTTGCTTTCTTGCCTGAACATTTATACCTGCCTCTGGAGATTTCCACAACATTCATCTGATGAAGTAGGTCTTAGCCCACAAAAGCTCACGATCCCTAAGATCTGTTAGTCTATAAGGTACTACAAGACTCTTTGTCGCTTTTGCAGATCCAGACTAACATGGCTACCCCTCTGATACTCAAAAAGCGTAGTGTTCAGACCCCACATATCTGTGGTCCGAGTCCTGCAACCAGTTTATGTGACCATTTGACAAGTTGAGGATCTCAGTGTTGAAGAGGAGAGGATCCAGTGGAATTATATCAGGGATTAATTTTGCTCAGTCACTATTATAAAAGAGTCTGATTTTATACGGACAATCTTTTCCTTATGGGCCAATATGGCATACAACATAACAGGGTATCAAGGACCTTAGGTGGTTGGGGTTGGATAGCTAATTTGCAGTTTAACTATATAGATGGATCTAAGATTTTTGTCTCTTACTTCTCCAGGGTGATACATGGGGGCTTAGCCAAAAGCATCAGTTCTGGCCACTTCCTCCATTCTGGAAGCCTCACATATGTTGCCCTGATTAAATAATGGAGTATAATACTCCATTATTTAATCAGATCACCCTGCAAGCATGTGTGCAAAATGTTAACACTGTAACTCAAAGCATCTGTATTACAAATATTATGGGTTTGGTCTTTTTTGCATTCAGATAAATTATTTCAGGAAGGTTTATAAATGGTAACATATTAAACATGAGAAACTGCACAGAAAACAAATAATTATTGCTGATTATATTTAGGCTGGGTATTATATAATCCCAGTTCTGTTAAATTACAATTTTGGAAAGTAGTTTTTGCTTTACCTCTGTTCACAAAAGCTGTGGAAGAGAGCAGAGTGACTCTCTGAATCTTATTTCTACCCCTACGGGGAATTCTGAAGCTGCCAAAGAATCAGAATAATCCTCCTCTCCTGGACGTTATCTATGTTAATTTGGCAAATCTCTATTGGAAATTTGAACATTACATTAACAGTCTAAAACATCTGCTACATAGTGAGATGAATTTCCTGCCCTTAAGAATATGAAATTCAGAAAACAGTCATTAAAAAATTTCCAAATAAATACAAATATAGGATGCCACAGGTATTATAAACTGAATACCGGGGGATGCATAGGACATTGTAATAAGCAAACGTCCCATCATTTTCACAAATGGTATTATAGCCTTCAGTTAAACAAGGTTCAATTAATCAATCAATCAAGGTTTCACCAATCAATCAAGGTTCCACCAATCAATCAATCAATCAAGTTTCAACCAATCAAAGGAGAAATAAGAGTCACTTTAAGAGTTACAGCAGCAGCATTAGAACAATAAAAATGCAAAGATTAGGAGGGAGGGAGGGAAGAATACCGTGTGATCATGTAGTTAATGACCGGGAAAAATTTTCAAAAGCACTTTAGTGACTTAGGAGCCCTAAATCCCATTTTCCAAAATGATGTAGGCACTTAGACCCTGATATTTGACAGAATTTCAGTGTGGCTTCAAGTAAGCCCCAGGAGATTTAGTTGGCTAAGTCTTTGTTTTCAAAAGTGACTGAGGGTACGTCTACAGTACGAAATTATATCGAATTTATAGAAGTCGATTTTTCTGAACAGATTGTATACATTTCATAGTGCGTCTAGTGGAGACACACACAAAGTCAGCAGAGTGCATTCACAGTACCGAGGCTATCAGCAACCCTCGGAGCGGTGCACTGTGAGTAGCTATCCCACAGTTCCTGCAGTCTCTGCAGCCCATTGGCATTCTGGGTTTAACTCCCAGCGCATGATGGGGCAAAAACATTCTCGTGAGTTTTCCTGGGCGCATTTTGTCAGTCGTCTCTCCCTCCATGTAAAGTACAGCAGACAATCGTTTCGTGCCATATCATGGCAACCATGGAGCCTGCTCAGCTCACTTCTGCAGTTATGACCATTGTAAATACCTCTTGCATTATCCAGCAGTATTTGCAGAACCTGTTAAACCAGCTGAGGAAGTGATGACAGCGCAATCACAATAGCGATGAGGACATGGGCACACACATTGTTACAAGAAGGCCATGTGGCGATTGGGACATCATGGTGATGTTGTGCCTGGAATGTTGTGACTTGTTGTTCCCTGCCCTGAAGCTCAAAGACATCAAAATGAGAGCAGCCCTCACAGTTGAGAAGCAAGTGGCCATAGCCCTGTGGAAGCTTGCAGCGCCCGACAGCTACCGGTCAGTCAGGAATCAGTTTGGAGTGGGCAATCTATTGTGGGGGCTGCTGTGCTGCAAGTAGCCAACACAATCATTGACCAGCTGCTATCAAGGGTAGTGACTTTGGAAAATGTGCAGACCATTGTGGATGGTTTTAATGCGCTGGAGTTCCCTAACTGTGGTGGGGTGATAGCAGTCTCAGGAGCGAATTGCAGTCTCAGAGCAGCTGCCAAGAAAGATTTTATGCCTGCACACACAGTCTTTGTGTTTGAGATGGACAGTTTCATTGCACCCAAGGAGAGGATCTATGGAAGGCAGTTGAGGCATCAGAAGTGAGATATTCCTTTAGGTACCCAGCCTGTTCTATTGAGGGTTTTGAGGAGAAAGGCTGAGACTTAAAATTTGATTCAGTGTTTGGTGGGGAGCTAGTAGAATGAGTGGCACAAATTAATATATACTGTAGATATCGTTTGAACACTCATATGCTGATTGCTTTAAACTGAATTTTAGTCAATATAAAATGAATGGATTATTTGCTGAAATAGCCAGCAGAGAGTTCCCCCTTTGTAGCAGATCTACCTTGCTCTTTGCTGGTGTAAGGCTAATATAGTTATGTGTCAGGGAAGCAAAGAGGGAGTGGCTAATATTATGGTAACTTCTCTCAACTATCTTGATACATATTAGATGGTCTTCACTGGTGGAAGAAATACTGAGACGAATCAATGTTTTTCTTTCCCTGCAGGACCAGAGGCATTTACCTTTTCACAATGAAGTTAAAAGAACCTCATGGCTTCTACAGCTTGTCCTTGTTAAATCCAATCAAATGTCACAAGTATTTACATAACCAAGGTAATTAATACATCTAATCACTTTTGCTGGCAGCCTATGCAAGAACCGTATGCTTCAACCTCAGCCCTCTAATCTAAGGTAAAGAATAAGTCAATGTTATGCAATCAAAGCTATATATATTGAACACAAAATTACCAGTTAATGTTAGACACTAAAGGGCTTTTAGTAAAAAAAAATCCATCTGTCATAAGTATAAAGTAGCCTAGAATTAGTGTTTACCTGTAAGGGGTTAAGCTAAAGGTAACCTGAGAGGTGGACAACTGACCAATGAGAAATTCCTCAGGAGACAAAGGATTTTAAGTTTCAGTTTTTCTGTGGGTCTCTCTCTGTTCAACTCGGCTATGGGATGAATCACAGCTATTTCTTTCACTGTAACTATAAGCTTTCTATCAAGTAAGGTAGTCAGTAAGTTTACCTTATTTTTATCACTTGGAAAATTCTCCAGTGGGTGGAAATTTATCTCTGTGTTTCTCTAATACTGTAAAGCTTCAGCAGGAGGAGAAATTCGGGGAGGGGGTTGTCTTTAACTCTTTATTGATTATTGAAGTGCTGTTCTACTGATTTTCTGTAAGGGATTTATTCCTTTCTTTTTCTTTAATTAAAATCTTTCTTTTAAGAATTTGACTGCTTGTTTTCCATTGTATAAGATCCTGGTTTTGGATCGGGCACATCTTGCAGGATCAGGCGAGGTTTGTTTGTTTTTTTTCTCTCACGTTTCCCGGGGAAGGAAAAAGTTGGTGGGGGGGGGGGGGTAGTGGAAAGGGAAA
>ML677348.1:1101044-1156780 GCA_007922305.1 Dermatemys mawii
GCTGAAAGGTAAAATGGTCGCTGAAATCATGATAAGAACATAAGAATGGCCAAAGGTCCATCCAGCCCAATATCCTGTCTACTGGCCAATGTCAGGTGCCCCGGAGTGAGTGAACCTAACAGGTATTGATCAAGTGATCTCTCTCCTGCCATCCAGCTCCACTCTCTGACAAACAAAGGCTAGGGACACCTAGCCACCATGTATTGCCTGAAAGTCAAAATCAATGTGAAAATCAGAGGACAGGGTTCTCTTTTCTCTACCCAGAACAGTTTTAGTGGAAGGTTATTGTGTTTTTCTTCTCCCTCACACTGTAATTGTCTCTAGAGTTGGCTCTATTCACAGTGAAAAAATACATATATGACACCATTACTGTACATTTGAATACCCAACACAAACAATGATTAATTTATCCTCAACACCCACACCTGCTTTAACAACTGTGGAGGCTGTGGCATAGAAACTGAGAGACTTGCCCCAAGTTACACAAGAAGCCCATAATGAAGTCAGGAATTGAACCCCTTTTTGAAGCCCCCTCAAAAGCTTTATCCACAGAACTGTTCTTTATGGCAGCGCTAGCGCTCCTCCAAAAAAGCATTTCAATGAGGCAATAAAATAAAGTCAGAAACATCAGCACATAGTTCCAATCATTTCAGAACAAGATGTGGCCAGCTTACATTTATACCCATTGGTAACACCTGGAGATGTCAGATGTCTTTACTAGAGCAGCCTGACTTCCACCTGGAGAAGGAAACCTGGCTTCAATCACATTAGAAATAATTAGATATCAGACAATTTTAGCACAATCAACAATAACCCCCAAAACCCTCTAAGCCCACCTCAACAATAGCCAGAGCCGTACACGTGATTACAAGCAACTTTAGAAAGGAACTAAACACATACTTATAACCATGAATCCAACAGGTCTGCTATAGCTGATTCCGCCAAGCAGTAATGCACATTTATTTTTGGTTTTATGGCCAATTTTTGATTATGTGGGTGAGATACAGTTAAAGAATTTTCTGGCATTTATGACATTAAAGTTTAATAGACCAGTACCCTTGCTGCACTCAAATTCCTCAAGACCTATTGCTACCATGATGCCCAATGGATTAATAAATTCATGTGGGCTCGGTAAAGCCCTTGGTACTAATTAAAAATATATAATGGAATTGTCATGACATGGCCCATCACTACCTTGAACACTTTCTGTATGTGCTGTACCCACTTTGCTCCACTCTTCATCTGTCTGCTTGTCAGTGCAGTAAGCGCTTTAGGGAAGGGGCACTATCTTCCTGTATGTTTGCTTAGCTTTTTGAGTGCTGTTGTAATAGTTTAAGTAGCATATTTTTCATTACTCCCTTAATCACCTGAATCTGCTGTAAACATCTGTTTTTTAGCTAACTCTACCGTACTTATAAATCCTTTATTACTTCTTACTTGACATGGTCTTAAACAAAAACAATTGTTTTAGTACAATAATGAATTTAATATTCTTGCTCATTTAGCCCTGGGTCTAATATTTCTTTCCTCCCAATATATTCTTGAAGGAAATTCTTATTTGCTGTCACCCTTTGGACAACATTGATCTCCCCCATTGATATTACATTGAAGAGCCACTACACGCAAACACATCCTTATACCCAAATGGATGCCTCTTAAATTACTCTACCAAATACTTATTATAACCTTATTATTTAATTATTGTACATTCTTTCTTTAGGGGAACCCATATTGGTTTCATTGCTCTGCTTGTCTTCTCTCTGTCAGCCTTAATTGACTGTATAGTCTTGTTTTTCCTTCCTTTCCCTTCTTCATTCCCTGCACTATTTTAAAAAGAAATCTCAGAACTCAACTATGACTTAGAACTTGCTTCTCTCCCTCACAGGAAAGGAAGCTGTTGTGCCTTATATATGCTATCTTTAACGATGCTTCGGTCTTATTCCACACTCAAGAGACCCTATTCTTCTGCAAGGGAAACAAAGTCTTAATTTTCTTCTTCTTTTTTTCATCACAAAGTCACTTTCACTTAATAATGCAAGTGAGTGTTTTGATAGATGCCTGTGCTATTGTGAAATGTAAATTATTCAGCTTTCTTATTATGCCATCTTTACTCAGCCTAGAAAGATTTAATATAATGGATGGAGGGGATTAATCTTCATTTGCTCACCAGCAATATCATCAACGCCTATAGAACTACCTGCAGTTACTGGATACCAAATAAAGTATGTAAAAGAAAATGAAAAAAAGAACAATTACTAATCTAAATCAAAATATTTTGTATATGTTTTCTTAACAAGCTGTGATTCAGTCTCAAACATGATAATCTAACATCGTCTTCATCACCAAGGAGATGTGGCCTCCTTACATATAGTGTGCCACTCAGCTCAGTCTCTGGCAAGATGCTTAAGGTGATCTGGCTGTATATATGAACTAACATGGCCAACAGAAAACATCACATTACAAAATGTATTATGGTCCAAATGTGAGCTACATCCTAAGTGCTCAGACATGGATGCCTAAAGATAGGCTCTTAAATCAATTCTAAGCAATTATATAGAAGTGACCCAATTCTCTCAGGTGTGCTCTCCCTCCCCCTCTTTATTTTAGAGTTATAAACCCCCTGCCCTCTGAGATGAACAATAGAGTAATTTAAGCACAAATTGTTGTTTTGGGGGATTATTTTAGAGAGCCATGCAGTAGATAAATAGTGTGGGGTTTATTTACATGTGGTCACCAATGCATTGATTTTACTGATTTATGTGACAGCAAAAGGTCTTTAAGACTTGGATCCAGCAGCTCTAAACTGCAGTCTGAAAGAGGATTTTTAAACCAAAAAATGTACTTAAAAAAAAAAAAAAAAACCAGTAGGAAGATCTATTGCCAGGGTAGCTAGGTACTGGTGCAGTCCTACATGCAAGGAATATTTATCTAAAATGCTGAGTCCCCATATTTCAAACTTGGAACATAATTTATAAGTGCAGAAGTTTTACTGGTATATAATACTGTCTCTGGGAAAGTAAACAGTAAAATATATTAGCTTCATTTTAACTGTTTTACAAAGCCACAAGTATCTGCCTAATCATCTAGTGCAGTGCTCTGGCCAGCACCAAGAGTGTTTCTGCATGATTTCCATTTTAAAATAACCTCTTTCTAGAATTGCACAGAAGAAACTCAAGGGCTCAAAATTGTCCAGAATATTTTAGAAAAAACGTTATATAAAACATTGTGGATTTTTTCCCCTCCAGTTTCACACACACAGTTTCAAAAACTATATATGTGGACACTTTTTGCAGAGTTAAGGTCAATGTTTGTAAATTATTCTGAAGAAGAAACATGCTACTTGCAGTATTATCAATGTTATTACATATGTATCTAAAAACAAACAAAGAATTACCAGGAAAAGTACCAGGAAAAATGACTTTGGAAGACCTTGGAAGGAAGAATGTCAGGAATTTACAATCATTCAGTTAAGGGGCATTACTGGAATCAGTTACCATTATGGTAAGTGGTGCATTTTCACTTGATTTATTATACAACTGCTCAAAAAAGCCTTTTCTCAAGCTGTCTTTTAAAGGTTAAACACGAATGTTTATGTTATACTACAAGTCTCTTGGAAATACTTTTATATTACATTGAGTGAACATTTGGTCCAATTTTCTTCATTTCTAATATGGGTTTGAACTTCTCATGTCCCTCTGTACAGCTATCAAAGGGATATTATTTTGGAAAAAATTCAGTAGTACTTGGGTAAAATGAGACAGCACTAGGGCGTGATTAAATGGGCAAGACTTTTTCATCTGTCAAATTGCTACTTCACGCTACTCATATTGATATTTATGCATCTTTCTAAACTAAGTCCATGTCCATTAATGAAATTATGGGCACTGTCAATTACCCTAGCTTAAATGCTTAACACAACAATATTATCCTTGAGATCGCAGCTCCAAACTATTAGAACGTCTCAGAAATCAATTCAAATTATTAAAATATCCAGTATCCTTAAGAGCCCAATTTTGAAGTCCATAGCAAAACTGTCAATAGGATAGGAGAAAGGGTGTATATTATTTGGCTGTCCTTTTCTCCTCTATGGGGAGCTTTAGTTTCATCGTTGTCTAAAAAATGTGGATGTCTTCTTCACTCTGAGATGCAAGTATTTCAATTTCCATCTAACAAATTATTATTGTTGCTCTTTCTTCAGATCCCACAGTCCCATTCTGGCAGCACAGTTGAGCAGTAACAGGTTTCTGGTGCCTTTCAGGTAGCTTTCCAATGGAGAAAAAATCAGTGATGTGCTGTCTGGATATATTCTAAGTGTCACTTGTTTTATTTACAGGTACACACTATACATGTATAGTCCTGATATGAAATGGTAAAACAGCAGGCAGGGCAATCCCTTCTTCCAGGAATCTCAGCTCACTACAGTGACTACAAAGCAATTTCCTTCAATTTTATTTTTTTTAAAAGTTATTTAAAAAAAAAACTCACTGTCAATATGAAATATTTCATTTCAGAACTGCCAATGAACTGACAAAGCAGTTATTCACACAGTCCTAACTGAAAACAGGCTAGCTGATACGTCTCAAAATATAATTGTAAGTGGAGGCTCTTTAATAAGTGGGTGTGTTTCTAATGGTGTCCCCCAGGGATCAGTTCTTGGCCCAACACGATATAACATTTGTATCAATCATTTGGAAGAAAACATAAAATGATCACTGGTAACGTTTGCAGATGACACAGAAATTGAGGGAATGGTAAATAGCATTGCTTAATTCATAATTAAAGAGGTGCCAGAGCTCAAGCAATTTTTTTACATTCATAACTCAAGCTTCAAGCTCAGAGATGCCAGAGCTATGAACTGCCAACCTAGATGTGCTGGGCCTTAGCCCTGGCACAAATTAAGCACTGGTAAAATAATGCAGAGGATAGGTCACTGATACAGAGCAATCTGAATTTGTGTTTTAATAAGGCCAAATATAAAGCCATTCATCTGGGAACAAAGAGTTACGTAAGCCATGCTTGCAGAATGGGGAGCGGGGGGACATTATCCTGGGAAGCTGTGGGTCTGAAAAAAGACTTGGGGGTCATGGTAGATTATCAGCTGATCATGAGCTCCCAGTGCATTGGGTGGCCAAAAGGGTTAATGCAATCCTTGGATGTATAAACAGACAAATACAGAGTAGGAATAGAGCGGTTATATTACCTCTGGCTTTGGTATCAGTAATACTGCTAATCAAGACTGGATGTTTTTCTAACAGACATCCTCTAGTTGCCAGTCATACAAGAGGCTACACTAGATGATCACAATCATCTCTTCTGGCCTTAATCTACAAATCTAAATGGAACCTGGTAACAGGAGAACTGAACCCTACCCCCAACTAAACAGTAGCACATGAATGCACAAGAAGCAATTTTAGATCTGTTAGTGTGACTGACATCTGCTAATGGATAAGTCTGCTAAGTGGCCAGATGTATTGCTAACTGAATATATTTTACAACTGAGATCTCAGATAGTCTATGTCCCATGCAGCAACATTATGGACTAAAGGAAATAAGGAATGCTTTCAGCTACTAAGTAATGTGTGTATGTGGTGTGACAAAGCTCCAAGTCTGTACTTGTGGGTCCTGCGCTTCCTGGCAGATTTAGGGGCCTCAGAAACTCATCTAGGCCCCAGAGTGACCTCCCTTTCTCAGTATAATTGGCAAGAGTCACCGCCTAGTGAGTTACCTTCATCACAGGCCAGTATGGAAGATGGAAAAGGGGGGAGCCCGGGCCCGCCCTCTACTCCGGACTCCAGCCCAGGGACCCTAATAGTATCAGCTAAGATGGCTGACCTTTTAGGCACAAAACACAATACAATTCCCTGAGCTACTTCCCCACAGCAGTCTCCGCTTCTTCAAACTCCACTTCACCCTTACCTCAGGGCCTCCTTCCTTCTGTATGATATGTTGTCCACCACTCAGTCTCACCAACAGCACAACTTCCTCTCACAGCTCCTGATACCCACCTGACTGGGAGGTTTTTATCTGGTTTCAGCTAGTCCCTGATTGGCTTCAGGTGTCCCAATTAGGCTAGCTGTTTCTGCTCCTTTCTAGAAGGTTCTTAATTGGCCCCAGGTGTCTTGATTGGCCTGGAGTAGCCTTTGTTTGGCTATCCAGGGAACAGGAACCTGCACATCCTCAGACTAATATACCTGCCTTCCAGCACTCTCCCATATCCTTCTGGTCTGACTCCGTCACAGTGGTTTTTGTTGGTTTGTTTTTTAAATAAGTATATAAATATTCTTACCCTTTGCATAATTCTAGCTCATCCTGATTAAGGAAAATAATGAAATGCATTCATTAGGTAATTGTACTATTTTCCAGACTTAGTTAATATTTACTTATAAATAAGATCAAATTAATCACAAGAGTAACTATTGACATTTATTTCATTATTGTGATATGCAGTATAACCTTGTCCATTAATCTAATCAAGAAGTAGACTTTCAAAATTGTCAGCTAATGACAAGCATTTACTATGAAGGCAGTGGACAGATTTGATACATTAGCATATTCCTAGCATCTCAAATGGGAAAAAAATAATATCAACATCTATTGCAAATCCTATTGTCTTTATAAATTCTGCTTCGAGAGATAGTTCATGCTCATTATTCAGGCATCAGTTCTCATCCCTTGGTTCTTTCAATGTTTTTTAATAGAAGAGGAGGAAGGGGCTCATGATGTTACTGTTACTTGTTTTCTTAAATGGACAAGTAAATGGTGTGGATGCAAGGGATGTGCTCTGGAAACAATTTTTGTGTCTGGATAAATATTCAAGGGTCTAATGTTGGTAATTATTCTGTACTCTTTGCTGAAAACTGTATGATTTAACTATAGGTAGAATATGTGAAAATAATAAAGAAAGAAGACATTTTCATGAGGAATGATTTAAAATATTGGGACTTTTCAGCTTGGGAAAGGGATGACTAAGAGGGGATATGATAGAAGTCTATACATTTGTGACTGGTGTGGAGAAAGTGAATAAGGAAGAGTTACTTACTCCTTCACATAAGACAAGAAAAAGGGGTCATCCAATGAAACTAATAGGCAGTATGTTTAGAACAAACATAAGGAAATACTTCATACAATGCACAGTCAACCTGTGGAACTCATTGCCAGAGGATGTTGTGAAGGCAAAAACTATGACAGGGTCCAAAAAAGAAGTAGATAAGTTTATGGAGGATAGTTCAATCAATGACTAATAACAAAATGTTCCAGGTGTCCTAATCAGCCTGCCTGCCTTAATTGGTTCCAGCAAGTTCCTGATTGTTTTGGAACCACCCCTGTTACCTTACCCAGGGAAAAGGGACCTGCTTAATCTGGGACTAATATATCTGCCTTCTATCACTCTCCTGTAGCCATCTGGCCTGACCCTGTCACAATAGTAAAAGAAACAAAAAAGGGTGACCATGGGTAAACAACAACAAAGTAAAAGAAGCAGTGAGAGACAAAAAGGCATCCTTTAAAATGTGGAAGTTAAATCCTAGTGAGAAAAATAGAAAGGAGCATAAACTCTGGAAAATGAAGTGAAAAATATAATTAGGAATGTCCAAAAGTAATTTGAAGTACTGCTAGCCAGACACTCAAACAGTAATAGCAAAAAATAAAAAATTAAGTACATCAGAAGCCAGAAGCCTGCTAAACAACCCATGGTGTCACTGGACAATTGAGATGCTAAAGGAGTATTCAAGGATGATAAGGCCACTATGGAAAAACTAAATTAATTCTTTGCATCAGTCTTCACGGTTGAGGATGTGAGGGATGTTCCCAAACCTGAGCCATTTTTTTTAGGTGACAAATCTGAGGAACTGTCCCAGATTGAGGTGTCATTAGAGGAGGTTTTGGAACAAATTGACAAACTAAACAGTAATAAGTCACCAGGACAAGACAATATTCACCCAAAAGTTCTGGAGAAACTCAAATGTGAAATTGCAGGACTACTAACTGTAGTCTGTAACCTATCATTTATGTCCCAGGCAGACTGTGAAGAACTACAAAAGGATCTCTCAAAACTGAGTGACTGGGCAACATTTGAATTACACAGAACTCTTCTTCTGCTCTTTTTCCCTATGATCCTTGCCAGACCCTGCAAAACCATTCCATGCCCAGCAAGTCATCTCTGTCATTGTTCACCCTCTTGCAAGGTCTAGTGGTATCTCTTTTGGCTACCCTAGCTTGTTGTCCTAACAGCATTCTGCACATTCTAGGGCTTCTCTGGTAAGAGGAAACATGACCTCTTCGGTTATGCCAACACTGCAGTCAGAGGTGTAACTGTAACACATGTTGACATACCCAACCTAGCTTTGATCTAGCTAGTTCAAGCAATAGGAATGAAGTGTGTTGATCAATTAGAATTTTTCCAACTAGAGATTTGATATTTGTAAATCAATTAGATATATTATAGTTATTTAACTCTTTTAATAACTGAACTATTATTGTTATTGTTTTAATATAACATCGATATGAAGTTGACCCTAGTTAAAAAAAGTTAGTTTTGTTCTCTCTTCCTTTAAGTTTTATATCCTGTTTCCTGCTATTTACAGTATAAAAATTCTTTAACATTTGCTCATGGTGATGCCATGGTATATTCAATCACTAAGTAGTATAAACCAATATAAAAAATGTAAGACAAATACTTTCAGTATCAGGGATTTAATGACTTAGTCATTTTAGGGGGAATTTAGAGAAATCAACACTTAACTCCTTCCATACGGAATACTGATTTCAGGATAATGCCTAAAGGAGAGTGTACATTGTGCTGGTGAATGGGTGAATTTCTAAGAGCCAAATTCTTCTCATTTATAGAACAAAAATCTGGAGAAACTCAACTAGATTTCAGAGGGCATTACTCCAGCTTTATGCTAACATAGCAAACAGCAGATTTTGCCTTTAGATGCATTCATAGATACAGTAATGTGTAGCTATCTTTCCCCTTCCCCAGTGACCTTTCCATATCACTTCTGAGACCGGTCCACTGAATCTGAGTGTAAGGAAATCTAAATTGGTGTATCTCATACAAGGATAGGCCTCATCTGGAGTGAAGCAAAAGAAGCAACTAAAAAGAGGTAACCAACACTATTTTAATGTGTGTGTCAAACATTTTTATTTTTTTTTAGCTCTTCAATACGACGCTTACACCAAATTTAGACTTTGTTACCCTTTGATAAGTGTATGTGATCTGGTTGGTGGAAGTCTGAGTGTAAGTGGTAGGGTTCAATTTAAGCCACTTTACTCATCATGGTATAGCTATACCATGATTTGTAGGGCCCAAGTTGTCCAGGCAATCTGAAAAGGAAATCATATAAAAAAGCACTAGCATACAGCCTCAGATCTGTTTCTTACAGTCTCTTATAGTCTTTAAATGTGTTAAGCTAGATCCTCAGATAGTTTATGTCTGTGTAGCTTCACTGACTTTAATGTTATGCCTATTTACACTGGCTGAGGATCTGGCTCATCATAATTTTTTTGTTTTCAAATTAAGATGATCAGATTCAAAATAGTACCAGGGTTGAAAGACAAATCCTTCTAGTTTGTCCCAACTGATTATTTAGGAAATCCTGTGTAAGCTTACAAATTTCATTAACTCTTGCAGGGCTAATAATGTGCTGCCATAATAGAAGGTAGACAGTGCTTTCAGTGGGTTAGGAGTGGAGTTACACATGGTGCCCCAGGTTCTTCTGATGCCCAAGGCCTATAACCCTGGTATCTCTGGGAACCCATTATTCCCCTCCATTTGAGGGGAGGATTGTTCAAGCTGAACATTGGGAAGATTCTTGATTCTTCTATCTCCTTTTCAGGGAAAGGCACTCATCTGGGTAGAATGAGAATCACATACCTGCCCTCGCAGCTACTAATTAGGAATCAGATTACAACACAGTTAGCCCAAAAGTTTGTTCTGCATTTTGAGTCTGGTCCTTTGAATTTTAAGGTCAATTAGAATCTTCCTTTTGGCTTAAATGAACACTGGACCAGACTGTTATTTTCCCAGGACAACTAAGGTGATATATTATGATGATATATAGGTGTCTTATACTTAAGAGTCTGCTTATTACAACACCTAGAGAATATTTCCTGCAGTTTATAATACATACATAAAATAGTGGCTAAGCCTCATCTTATTATCCTGAATTTTGCATTTGCTTCTTATTTTAAGTAGTGTTTTGAGTTTGCTTAGCATCAATATTTAAATAGTCATTCAGCAATACATGCTAGAACTATAGCGAATCAAACATAGCTAATGTTATACATCTATTTAAACCTGACCTTCAAACAGTTCCATCTTATCAAAACAATTTCTTCACTATTCTTCAGATAATGGATTTTAGCACCATATGTGAAATGTGGAATGTTTATCAGCATCTCTTACATTTACTCTCTCCAGAGGCTGAAGAAGGGGAAAAAAATCTGAATAAAAGTGTCTAAATGAATTCAGTTGTACAAGCAGAGCTTATTCATTTGCACAGGAGAATCTGAATGACAGAGCTAAGTTTAAACATGGCAAGCTGCCAGCTTTATTGAGACTGATAAATTTGCATATTAGGGCCAACAGCCATCCGGCTCATTATTTGTTGTCTTCGTTCCTGTAAATTCCGCCTAGGGAAAGCTGGTTAAATCTTTTGTTTAACATAAAATGAGTTCTTTCTCAGACTTTTTTTAAAAATTATTAAATTTCAGCCCACTTGTACAAGTGTCTTCTAAATGGCAACCACATCTGCCCTCTTCTCGGGACCTCAGCCAGATATGGAAGAAGAAAGCAAAAAACTGTTTACACTCAAAGGATTCATCATTAGCCAAATGAGTTTCATTTCAATGGAAGTCTGTCTATCTGACAGCATGGATTTCTTCAAAGAAATGCACATATCCTCTTAGTCAGTTTTCACTTTTTCCTTTCACAAATACACATGAACATATAGGGTATAATAATGCCATACCAAGATATATTTTTCTTGCATGTTTTTAAGTTAAGTAATTTCAAACTCATTGTGCAAAAAATATCTTTCTTTGCTGCTATGGGAAATTGTGCTCCTTTCAAGGGCTTTCTCCTTGCTCCTTTTGTTCTCCACCATCTTCCTCACAGTCCTGCATAGATGTTGTCCATTAGTTGTGAGTGCAGTCTCATTTTAGGCCCTGATTCTGCAAACACTTTTGCACATGAATAATTTTAAACCTCTAAATATTCTCACACAGTTCAGTGAAACAACTCACATTCATATAAATGATTGAAGGATTGGTCCCATTAAGTGAGACACTTGGGTCTGATTCTCAAGTCAAGCCAAGCGTTGCTGAGCATGGAGCTCAAGAGAGGAGGCACACAGATAAACATGTGTGTTATGACTAATTAACAGGGCCCCATCCTTATTGCAGTTTCATGATGGTTGGGTCCTGTGTAAAATTTTTCTCCACCTGCATTTTTGGCAGTGTTAGCTTCCATTTTGTATTTAGTGTCTCTCCTTCATGTCAGGATGCCTGTCAACCCCACCATTCAAAAGGATTTGCTCAAAATGGATTTCCACAGCCTTGAAAAAGTCTCCTGAAAATGTACTGCATCATTTGGGAACCACGTCTATTTACTTACTCTTTACCATATGACTGATAAGGAAAAAGCTAATGATTCACATTTTTTTAGGCAAGAAGGAACCATTGTGATAATCCAATCTGATCTCCTGCTAACACAGCATGTAGAATTTCACTTAGCTCTGGTTGAACTACAAAATCTTTTTAGAAAGATACCAAATCTCAATATAAAGACTTCAAGTAATGGAGAATTTCTCTTTGTACAGATTCCTACAGTTGATACTCTTATTGTTAAATATTCATGCCTTAACTCTGGTCTCAATTTGTCTAGTTTCAGCTTCTATTCATACAATCTTATTGGGCCTTTGTCTGCTAGATTAAAGAGCCATCTGCTATCAGAATCTTTCCCCCAGTATTTATGTATCACGATCAAGTTATTTCCTAACCTTCTCTTGGATAAGCGCAATAGATTGAGATCCTTTAGTCTGTCACTGTAAGGAAGGTTTTCCTGAACTCATCAAATGTATGTAGCTCTTTTCTGAACCCTTCCAATTTGTCAACATTCTTTTTGAAATGTTGTTCCCAGACCTGGACATTTTATTCCAGTAATAGTTTCACTAATGCTGTGTATAGATGGAGGTAGTATTATCTCCCTACTGTTGCTTTGTATTCCCCTGCTTAAGAATTACACTAGTTGTCATCAGCGTGACATGGAACTGGGTACTCATGTCTAGCTGATTATCTACCATGATTCTTTTTAAAGTCATTTTCAACTTCACTGCCTTCCAGGATACAGTCCTTAAGCCTACACTGTGACCTACATTCTTTGTTCCTAGATGCATGTTGTTCAAATGAGGCTGTCATGGTGTTTAGTATGTAGTTCACTACTAAGAGTACAACTCTCAGGTTGGACTGTCAGTAAACAGGGCAGACACCCCAAACTGGTAGTATATTCTATAAAGATTCCACCAAGCCAATACAAAATGTGCACTCTTGGACTACTATATTAGTCTCACTATGGAGCCATCCACAGTCCCCTTAGTCTTTTCTGCGCATCTTGCCACTCAGCCAAGCAGGACTTCTGTGATGAAAGGTTGTTAAAACCAAAAATCGCCACACGTTAATTTACCCCAGGGCAATCGATGCCCTGGAACTGACACCAAAAACAACACTAATAGTCAATCCTTTAGTAAACTAAGTAAAGATTTATTAGCTAAGAAAAATAAATGAGATTTATTGAGAGATTAAAGTGGGTAAAATACATAATAGGTGAGTTAGAGTTTGTAAATTCAAATAATAGCAATGATGTGGTATCTGTCAGTTTTCTATATGTCTCTCAGGGTTGCCCAAAATGGCTTTGAGGACCTCTGTCTTGCATCTTGGATACCCTCTGACAGCATCCAAATAGATCAGAGATAAAGAATCATTCCCTTCTTATAGCTGAAAAGTGTTTGGCAAGCGTTTCCATCACATCATGAGTCTGTAGATTCCCCATTGTTGCACCCACGCTTTGAAGTCAACATGTCCCTTCATTTACATTTCCAAGGCTTCAGTCACCAATGATAAACATAATGTAAACACAATGTGAGAGCCAGAAACAATTCTTCATTAGTTTTCATGCAGTTTTACACATCAAGTAAATTCATATTTAAACACTAACATACATTTTTGTCCTAGGGAATTTGCTCAGAGATATTTCCTACAGAACTTTCTAATTAGGAAATTAAAATATATTCTGATATTTCATCTAGAAATACACCAATTTGATCAAGAAGCTTTTTATGCACCTGGAACCTGACATGGAAAACAGTGATACGTTTGTTAGGTTCCAAGAGTAAACATCCTGCCAACTATATATTTTCATAAACCTACAGTTTAAATCACATAATTCTGGAATGAAACACTTTCTTCAACTCTTTAAACCCACAACAGTCAACCTTGCAATTTGGCAAATGCAAACCTAAGGGTTTGGTGGCCTAGTAGTCACACTAACTCATTCATTTGAAACGGCTTCTTCCTTTGTAATAAGATCACTTCAGGCTGCCTGACAGATTTCTGTCATGAGGGCTCATTGCAAGTAATGAAGTAAATTCATTCTTGGAGTCCTGTAATTGCTTTGGCTCTGTTTCTGCTTGAGAATGCCTCCAGAGCTTTAGTCGAATTTTCAAGTTGCTACTACCTAATAATTATATAGGGCTGTCAAGAGTGTGCTCTGGTATGGGCCTGTTCATAAGGCAATAAGTAGAGATTCCAGTTGTTGTGCTTGTCATTTGGGTAGGCTCAAATAACATTTATGACTGTGAGACTGACTCACTCAGTTTGATTTGACTGTGATCAGCTGTCATCATCCTACAATCACATCATAATAGTTCGACACTGAATCAGGTTCTTGGTGAACGAACAGTAAACCTTGGTGAGACAAGATTAATGTCTTGTGTAACTCCACAAGAGTCAGCTAGAGAAATCTGCAGTCACACTGCCATAGTCCCCACTGAAATCAATGGGATCTATGAATGACAGATGAATTTGCCTTAGATACATACAGGTGAATTTGGCCCAGTGTTTAGTGCTGTGTGTCATGCAATTTTTTTGTATCAAATTTTCTTATAGCTACTTGAATTCTAGTAATTCTTGAAGGATGGATAGTCTTTCACTTACACATATAATGCATACCAACTGTCTGTGACAAAGCTGAGTGAATACTGCAAAGCATTCACCTCAAGATTCAGACTTACCTGAAACCTTTGATAAAGAAACCAATTCATTTCTGCTAACAAGGGAATTCCTCTCTCTCTCTTACACACACGCTCTCTCTCTCTGTTGAAGACCAGAATTAAACAATATTATGTTTAAAAACCTAATAACCATTCTTGGCAAGTGAAAAAATCAGTACAAGTTACTTGCAATATTCTGAGAACATACTAGATAAATATGAAAGGTTTGTGAGAGACATGTTGCATCGATCCTTGCATTTTGAATGAGAAAGCTCCATTTACAGAGTAAAAGATGGTTTTATAGTTAAAGCGCTGGACAAGGACTCAGGAGATGAGGTTCAAGTCCTAGTTCCATCACAGGCTTCCTAGGAAAAAAATACCAGTCATGCCATTTTATTCTCTGTGGTTCACTCTAAGGCACCCACCATGCCCCATTCACTGTGTAAGGGCCTAGGCATTTAACTCAGCCTTTGTGAACCACAGTGATTTTCTAGGTGTCTAGAAGTTAGGCTCTGATGCTCAGCATCACCATGTCTAATTTCTTTCATGAATCCAGGCCAGAGTGCCTAGTACAATGGAGCCCTGATCTCAATTAATCAAATAGGCCATGGGCCCTATCTACTACTACTTTAGTACTAAATCATTTGCATTTTAATACATGATTTCAGCCAATGATGAGCCTCTTTGAGGGTTATTTTTCATACAGAACTGATTACTTTTCAGTGGCACAAATATTTGCAGGACATTTTCGCCATCTAAAAACCACAATTTTGTTTCATATGTGAAGCTTCATTGAACAATTTCAGAGATTCTTAAAAGTGCTCCCATTGTAGCACAATCAACCCGCAAATTTAGATAAAAATGATTTTATAATGAATATTTATTAATATTCATAATGAACACTAATAAATATTAACTCTAATTAATAAACATCAAAAACATTGATAACACTAATTAATAAAAACTAATAAACAGTAAATAACATTAATAACACTAATGAACATAAATGAATATTAATAAACATCAAATTACATTATAAAACATCAAAATAATATGAGCACTAATTAATAAATTAATATTTATAATGAATACTTCAGCCTCTCTGGTCACTCAATGATAGACTTAAAGGTGGTAATTTTAAAGCAGAAAAGCTTCAAAAACAGACTCAACCAAGAAACTGATGAATTGGACTTAATTTGCAACTTGGATACCATTAATTTAGGCTTGAATAGAGACTGGGAGTGGCTTGGTCATTACAAAAATGAATCTATTTCCCCATGTGAAGTATCCTCACACCTTCTTGTCAGCTGTCTGATATGGGCCATCTTGATTATCACTACAAAAGTTTTTTTTCTCCTGCTGATAATGGCTCATCTTAATTAAATAGCCTCTTACAGTTGGTATGGCAACTTCCACCTTTTCATGTTCTCTGTATGCATATATTTATCTTCCTAATATATGTTCCATTCTGTGTATCTGATGAAGTGGGCTGTAGCCTATGAAAGCTTATGCTTAAATAAATTTGTTAGTCTCTAAGGTGCCTCAAGTACTCCTGTTCTTTTTGCAAATACAAACTAACACAGCTGCTACTCTGAAAACTGTATACTTTGTATTATGTGTTGTAATGGAAATAAATGTATTTGAAAATGTAGAAAAACATCCAAAATATTTAATAAATTTCAATTGATATTCTATTGTTTAAAGGTACGATTAAAACTATGATTAATTGTGATTAATTTTTTTATCATAGTTAATTTTTTTTAGTTAATCGCGTGAGTTAACTGTGATTAATCGACAGCTCTAGATTATACTTAATATTTATATAACACCATCCATCCTACAATTTGAGATGAGTGATAATGTAGGGGGAGATGGAAAATATTTGACAGTTAGAGGTAGACACAAAACAATGTGCAATCTTTAAGACTTCAAAAATTGTACATAACATATTTTCATCAACATTTTAATTTTTTTTAAAGTTAAATTAGTTCTAGTGACAGCCCCTCCAGAAGCATGGCACTTGGCTGTATGCAGTGTGTCCAACTCATGCTGGAACAGTAGCCATTTCAAAATGAAACCTATCAAATCTGTCCATTATAGAGCAACCTGGAAACTTGAATCGTGTTATGTAACTATCTTAGCTTGGCTCCACAGCCGCCAGATGAAGCTTTTATCTTTTTTTTCCTATTTATTTATTTAGGAAGTTTTATGAGATTTATAAATTATTGCCACTTAAATGTCAGAAACAAAACTAACCACAACCATTAACTCTTCTATGTGCTGGACTCACATCTGTGCTGTGAATCTGTGGAATTCTAAGCAGTGTAGTTGTAGCTGTGTCAATCTCAGAATATTTGAGAGACAAGGTAGATGAGATAATATCTTTTATTGGACCAACTTCTGTTGGTGAGAGAGACAAGCTTTTGCACTACATAGATCTCTTCTCAAAAGCTTGCCTCTCTCACCAACGGAAGTTGGTCTAATAAACAATATTTTTCATCCACCTTGTCTCCCTAATTCTAAGAAAGCAGTTAACAAACATCTGGCTAGGCAATTGAGTTCTTATGATATATACTTTGGTTAGGCCTTGTATAACATATACATTACAAATTTTTCCTGATCTTTAATGAACAAAACAATAAACTCTGTTTTTATGTAGATGTGTTATTATCTTTTCTACTAAGTATCTTGACTGAAGATATTTTATATTTTTAAATAAAAACAATTTATCCTTATAGTTTCTGGTTATGGTCTCCTAGCAACAAGATTATTTTTTATGATACCTTTTATTTCCAAAGATTCTGAATCTAGAATAGTTTCTATTTATTTAAACTTAACCCTTTTCTTTTTAGCGGTCCCCTTTCCTCCAACACAGGCTCCTCTTATCCTAATATCTCTAGAGATTGCACATACTTCAATATCAACTAGGTCATGAAGGGACAGTTTTTGCCACCCTTCCTTGTACACAGCTGTCATAAGTGTGAAGTAGCCTAGAATTAGTGTTTACCTGTAAGGGGTTAAGCTAAAGGTAACCTGAGAGGTGGACAACTGACCAATGAGAAATTCCTCAGGAGACAAAGGATTTTAAGTTTCAGTTTCTCTCTGGGTCTCTCTCTGTTCACCTCAGCTATGGAATGAACACAGCTATGTCTTTCACTGTAACTATAAGATTCTATCAAGTACTATAGTCAGTAAGTTTACCTTCTTTTTATCACTTGGAGGGTTCTCAGTGGTGAGTGTTGGCTGGATGCTTCTTGAGATTGTAAGCTTCAGCAGAGATATCAACTGTGGGAGAAAGTTGCCTCGGGGGGAGAGGTTTGGTTTCTGAATCATTTTGTTGATTATGGTAGATGCTCTTCTATTGATGGTTATAAGGGATTTATTCCTTTCTTTTTTTTCTTTTATTAAAATCTTTCTTTTAAGAAGCTGACTGCTTGTTTTTCATTGTGTAAGATCCTGGTTTTGGATCGGGCATGTCTCGCAGGAGCAGGCGAGGTTTGTTTGTTTTCTCTCAAGCTTCCCAGGGAAGGAAGAAGTTTGGGGGGTTAGCGGAAAGGGAAAGAAGGGTCCCAAACTACCCTAGACCTAGTTTGGTGGTGGCAGTGTACCAGGTCCAGATACAGAAGAAGTTGTGTTCTGGGGAAAAACATTTTAACCCAAGCTGGTAAAATAAGCTGGGGGGGGGGGTATTTCTTTTTTCATGTGGGTCCCCACATCTGTACCCTAGAGTTCAGAGTGGGGAGGCAATCCTGACAACAGCAATACCTTAAAATACATGAAATCCCATTGATTTCAACAGATCTATACACATAGTAAAGGGCTATTTAATGAGAGCAAAGCTGAGAGAATCCAGCTGAAAATGGAGAGAAATATCACCAAGGTACCTTTTCACAAAGGTAACAGTAGCCTGTGACTAGTAAATGGGTCGTTTCTCAGTCTGAAAACCCATCGTCTGGGAAGCCAAGAAAACAGCTTTCATTTTGTGTATCAGAGATTTCAGTCGATAAGCCATGGATCTGTGTAACAACACTATTATCAAAACCCTTATTTAAGCAAAAACTAATTAAAAGTTGATTACCAGCCTTTTTTAAAGTTACTGGACAGTTCTTAATATCATCACCAAAAGAGCAAGTGACCCACATTTGTAAAGCTTCTGAACTTTCTAATTACTAATCTCAGTTACAGCCACTCAAGAGCAGCTTCTTATAAAATTAAAGCTGTAATGAAACACAGTAATGAATTTTTCAGCTTCTAACTTCTATGGTGCTTTACATATCTGCATTCTATAATTATAAATATAATTATGATTATTAACTTGTTTCTTTATAAATATTATATCCTGATCTATTTCATTTCTGTGAGTCTTTGCACTGTGAAAGACAACAATACCCTTCAACAAATCCTAGCTTATGTACTAATTTGCATAATAAGTGGCCCATATTTTCATTTCAGTTACATTCATTTACAAAGTAAATTTGTATTGACTCCACTGCAATTACTCCAGATATCCATTGATATAAACAAGAGCAGAGTTTGACCCAGTATCCCTAGCAAAGATGCTATATTGGGAAAACATTCAATTGATTTTTTTCCTTTAATTTGTTAACAATTAAATGAAATATCAAACCGTATATATTTAAAGTCTCAGATGTATGCTCTCTTTTCTCCTATTGAAAGTTTGAAGACATTCACTGCTTAAGGACATAATAAAAATCCTAATAAAGTAGTTTTATCTATTAAATTCTGTATCCTTTGTTACAATAAAATGTAATAGGATATGAAAAAAATGTTTCTTTCAGACATTTTAAGGCTATGGAAAGTGATTGTTTTATTATTAATGTTGGTAATTCGTGATGCCATCTGAGTTTTAATGAGAGCAGAGTAATCAGTGTTAATTAATGATCCACTAAACGGACTGAACCAAGACTATTAAGCCCAGGCATGTTCACAAAAATAGAAATGATGATGTGATCAGCAGCAAAGGAAAACCCTATGAAACAAATCTGTAACAAACAGAAGAGAAATGTATTGTATACACTCGTTACCTATATGATAACTGAAACCCTAGCTCCAGTAAAGTCAATGGGAATTTTGTCATTGATTTCGGTGGGGGTGATTATTTCACACAATACATTTAAATGTATTGCAAGATACATTGATTTTATGGGAAAATTTTGTTGGACAGAAAATGGGAGTATTTTATATTATTATCCTCATTCTGAACAATGTTTTTGGCATAATTTCTTAGCAGCAGACAGTGTAGTCCAGTGGCTAGGACATCAACAGAAAGTAAGGATTCCTGGTTCCATTCTCAGATCTTCCATTGACTTGCTATGTGAATCTGGGCAAGCCATTCTGTTCCCCAGTTTCCCAAACTTTATAATGGGGATAATGATATTGGCCTCCCACTGTAGAGTACTTTGATATGTAGGGATGAAACATGTGAATCACAATACCACAATGCCTTCTGAACCTAACACTGTAATAAGAAAGGGCCTTCCTGGGAAGAGAACCAGCATTCTTCACTCTTGGATGTGATGACAGAACCATTATTTACCTCTTTCAGTTGCAGGGAATTGGAAACATCTATGAGGTGCCCCTGGGAAGCTATATCTTCTCTTCCAGCAGGGAACAATTTTAGCAAGACCAGCCCCTTGCCCTCATCCATCCATACCAGAGAGGGAGTGAAGTAGTAATAAATAATTCCCATAAGTGCTTTGACCACACTACCTGAGTGGCTCACAATCATTATTGGATGTTATCCCTGAAGCACCAGTGTGAGAAAGGGAAGTACTAGAATTGGGGAACTGGATAGATTAATTTCAAGATCATACAGGAAATCTGTGGCAGAGCTGGGAATAAAACCCAGGTCTCCTGAGGCCTAGTCCAATGCCCTGTCCACAAGACCAGTCATCTACATTTACTATGGCTGAAATTCTGATTATATTTTGTTATATTGACAAATTCATATAAGCTTGCAGCGTCCAGTGGGCATAACTGGACACTGCAAGACGGAGATTCCTAGGGTTGTGTCTGGGACCTGAGAGATTGGCTAGTGTCATTTGATTGCACAATCCAAGCAACAGCTGGCCAAAAGTGCCCACTTACATAGCTGGGAGCAGCTTACATGCTAGAGGCTGTGCGTGAACAGTCCAGGAGTGCGGGGTTCTCACAGTAGAGCAGTGTAAGGCTGGTTCCCAGAGTCAAGGATTGGAATGATCTAGCAGATCACTGGTACAGATAACACCAGGGGAATGTCACAATATGTTTCCAAAGAAAAGCTGCTTCCCAAACAAGCCACCACCATCACAACAAGTGAATGAGAAATGTATATGGTTCTATTAGAAAGATCCACCCAAATGGCAAGGGTTGAATGAGTTCAGCTGCTAGTACAATGGGGTCTTGGTCTATGACTAGGGCTCCAAGGTGCTACGATAATACAAACAAATAATACTAATCATCTGAGAATTAGACTGCCACTGGAGAAAGGGAAGTTGGAGAAGCCTAACAAAATGTTGGATGGATCCCTAGTATAGAAACTGTTCACCTAACATACATAAAATATGTTTGTAGAGGAGAATGAATGTTTTGGAAAACAAGCATTTTCAGGTACAGCAGATAATCTGTATGAAACAGAAGTAAAACTCAATGAACTAAGAATCAGAGGGGTATCCGTGTTAGTCTGGAATTGCAGAAGTGACAAAGAGTCCTGTGGCACCTTAAAGACTAACTAAAATTTTAGAGCATAAGCTTTCGTGAGTTAATACCCACTTCACCGATGCATGCAGTGGAAGTATCCAGGGGCAGGTATAAATAGGTAGGCAAGAACCAGGTGGGAGATAACAAGGTTAGTCCAATGAGGCTGAACCAGCTTGTTATCTCTAATCAGGGAGGGTGAGGTGTTCCTCTAGCAGCTGAACTGGAGGTGTGAATAGCGAGAGAAGAGAAGCTGCTCTTGTAGTTAGCTAGCCATTCAAAATCTCTATTCAGTCCCAAATTGATTGTGTCAAATTTGCAAATTAATTGGAGCTCTGCAGTCTCTACAAAACAAAAAGGACTGCAAGCTATCTAAAATCCTGCCTGACACATGGGGCCACAGCAGTGGTACCCCTAACTCACCCAGCAGTATCGTCAATCTATCCAGCTACACACTCAGCCTGGCAGAAGAGTCTGTCCTATCTCGAGGACTCTCATTCTGCCCTACCACCCCAACAAGCATGATACATTTCTGCAGTGATCTGGAAGCCTACTTTTGCCGTCTCCGACTCAAAGAATACTCTCAAGACTACATAGAACAGCGCACTGATACACAGACACCATCCCACCAGCAGCACAAGAAGAAGAACTCCACATGGACTCCCCCTGAGGGTTGAAATGACAGTCTGGACCTATACATAGAATGCTTCTGCTGACGTGCACAGGCAGAAATTGTGGAAAAACAACATCGCCTGCCTCACAACCTAAGTTGAGCAGAACGCAGTGCTATCCACAGCCTCAGAAACAACCCTGACATCATAATCAAAGAGGCTGATAAAGGAGGTGCTGCTGTCATCATGGACAGATCTGACTACCAAAAGGAGGCTACCAGACAACACTCCAACACCAATTTCTACAGGCCACTTCCCTCAGATCCCACTGAAGAATATACTAAGAAACTGCACCGTCTACTCAGGACACTCCCTACACTAACACAGGAACAAATTAACATACCCTTAGAACCCCGACCGGGGTTATTCTATCTACCACCCAAGATCCACAAACCTGGAAATCCTGGATGCCCCATCATCTCGGGCATTGGCACTCTCACTGAAGGACTGTCTGGATATGTGGACACTGTACTCAGACCCTACGCCACCAGCACTCCCAGCTATCTCCGTGACACCACCGACTTCCTGAGAAAACTACAATGCATTGGTGACCTTCCAGAAAACACCATCCTAGCCACCATGGATGTAGAGGCTCTCTACACAAACATCCCACACAAAGATGGAATACAAGCTGTCAGGAATAGTATCCCTGATGATGCCACAGCACAAGTGGTTGCTGAGCTCTGTGACTTTATCCTCACACACAATTATTTCAAATTTGGTGACAATATATACCTCCAGACCAGTGGCACCGCTATGGGCACCTGCATGGCCCCACAGTATGCCAACATCTTTATGGCTGACCTGGAACAACGCTTCCTCAAATCTCGTTCACTCACGCCCCTCCTCTACGCTACATTGATGACATCTTCATCATCTGGACCCATGGGAAAGAAACTCTGGAAGAATTCCACCATGATTTCAACAGCTTCCACCACACCATCCACCTCAGCCTGGACCAGTCTACACGGGAGGTCCACTTCCTGGACTCCACGGTGCAAATTAATGACGGCCACATCAACACCACCCTATACCGAAAACCTACCGACAGCTATGCCTACCTTCATGCCACCAGCTTCCACCCTGGGCAAACCACACGATCCATTGTCTACAGCCAAGCAATGAGGTACAATCATATTTGCTCCAACCCCTCAGACAGAGACCAACACCTACAAGATCTCCACCAAGCTTTTTCAAAACTACAATACCCGCACAAGGAAATAAGGACACAGATCAACAGAGCCAGACGTGTACCCAGAAGCCTACTGCTGCAAGACAAGCCCAAGAAAGAAAACAACAGACCACCACTGGCCATCACCTACAGTCCTCAGTTAAAGCCTCTCCAGCACATCATCAGTGATCTACAACCCATCCTGGACAACAATCCCTCACTTTCACAGGCCTTGGGAGGCAGGCCAGTCCTGGCCTACAGACAACCTGCCAACCTCAAGCATATTCTCACCAGCAACAGCACACCGCGCCATAATAACTCTAACTCAGGAACCAATCCATGCAACAAACCTCGATGCCAACTCTGCCCACACATCTACACCAGCAACACCATCACAGGACCAAACCAGATCAGCCACACCATCATTGATTCATTCACCTGCATATCTACCAATGTAATATACGCCATTATGTGCCAGCAATGTCCCTCTGCTATGTACATCGGCCAAACTGGACAGTCCTTACGAAAAAGGATAAATGGACACAAATCAGATATCAGGAATGGCAATATTCAAAAACCTGTAGGAGAGCACTTCAACCTCACCGGACACACCATAAAAGATTTAAAGGTCAGCATTTTGCAGCAAAAAAACTTCAAGTCCAGACTGCAAAGAGAGACTGCAGAGCTGCAATTCATTTGCAAATTTGACACAATCAATTTGGGACTGAATAGAGATTTTGAATGGCTAACTAACTACAAAAGCAGCTTCTCTTCTCTCGCTATTCACACCTCCAGTTCAGCTGCTAGAGGAACACCTCACCCTCCCTGATTAGAGATACAAGCTGATTCAGCCTCATTGGACTAACCTTGTTATCTCCCACCTGGTTCTTGCCTACCTATTTATACCCGCCCCTGGATACTTCCACTGCATGCATCCGACGAAGTGGGTATTAACCCACAAAAGCTTATGCTCTAAAATTTTAGTTAGTCTTTAAGGTGCCACAGGACTCTTTGTCACTTCAATGAACTAAAAGTGAAGTTGATCAAACTAATAGGGCTTTGATTTTTTCCCCAATTGAATAATGCAGAAGAGCCAAGAGTGGACATAAGAATTGCCAATTTCATAAACAAAATAAAATCTACAGAAGAGATCAGAATGATAAATGAGCTAGTATATACGGCAAATGTGTTTTTATTTTTAAATCACTTTGTGCAGCCACAAAAGAAAAGCAAACAATTCCCACAGACTAACAAACAGCTGTGAGGAATGAGCCTGCAATAATAAAAAAAAGCATTTTTAAAGAAAAATTACAGACACCTTTAGAAAATCAAAGGAAGCAGAAAACTTTCTATGGGTATGCACCTAACTCAGACAAACTGCAACTAAAGGTTACATATCTTAATAGGAGTTGGACACATGTCATTTGTGAGTCTGTATGAATGGCCATCTTATCTATTTAACTATTAGAATGTTACAATTTGGCTGGATATTATATATGACTACTATGTCACAGAATAATAAATACATGAGAGTATAGACTTAAAATAGTAAGGCCTGTTCCACTACAATGTTAGGTCAACATAAGTCACCTTGAGTCCACTTAGTTGTGCATAGTCTACACTTAATTTGTCTCCCACTGATGTAAGTGCCCTATTACTGTGAGAAGTAACATGACCTTCCTGAGCAGCACTGGGCCATGGTTAGTGTACTGAGGTCAATGCTGTGAGGGTAGGCACTGTGTTACTTATGTCAACCCTAACAGTCCTTCAGCAGCTATCCCACAATGTCTGCCACTGACTGCTCTAGTCACAACTGTGAACACCAGTGCCCAATGGTCACGGAGACAGAAAGGTCTCCACACCCTTAAAACCCCATGAATGTTTGAAAGACCTTTTCCTGACTGAATGTCCCTTGAATCCTTCTAAGAGATCTTGAAGAAACTTCCATGGAGGCCCTCTGCAATCCTCTCTCAAAGGTTTCAAGGGGTGACAACATTATTTCATCCTCTGTGGTAGGACACTTTCCTTGCAGACACCATCGCAGTACACAGGCTAGCAACATATGGGCACAGGCAGCTTTGAGACTGCAGCAGCAGCTGTGCTCTCTGTGTTTTTGTTACTCTCAGCAGTGGGGTATCAGCTAAATTCACCAGCACCTTTGGAAAATGGAGCATGCAGAATCCAGTGTCATTGCCCCATGCTACTACTTTCATGCAAACAAGCGTTTCTCTTCTCATTTCCATCACCCTTGGTGGGCCATATTTACCATGGCTGGGGCCATGAGTGGTGCCATGCACATGGACTCTGAAGTAGAAGTGCCAATAAGTATGTTTTGGGTAAAAAATCAGGGGAGCGAAGGAGGGGAGTTCTGAATCTTAACTTTCCATTGTGACAATACTGACAATGGTACCTCTGTGTCTTTTATCTGCAGCTGCTGACAGTATGGCCTGGAGGGGCTCCCCATCCATTACTGTGGAACTCTTGAGCCAGATGAGAAGAAAGATGAGGACTTGGAATGACTTGGTCAATGAGATCCTGGAAGCCAGTGCTGCATCAGACTGTGAAAAAAGGGCCTAGAGCGTGAACCCTGCAGCCTGCCTGGAGGAGGAAGGAGTGGACAGGAAAAGGCCCAGGAGTCCCAGGAGGAAAAGGAGGATGACATAGTGGGGATTCTCCAGTAGCAAACCCAGATGTTGCAGACTCTGGTGGACCTACAGAATCAAAAATCATGGGGTTGCCTCCCTCTGCAGTCCATGGAGAACTCCATTACAGCACTTCCCTCTCCCCCTCTCCCACTCAACATTCCACATGGTATCAGAGGCTGCATGCCTACCACTACCACTCCATTTTGTGGGACAATAAGGACAATCACAATTTCCCATGCGCTGATCTGTGAAAGCCACAGTTGCTGTATGTGTATCTAAAATGGACATGAATGTTCTTTCTCCTTGTTAAGTTCTGTTTCCTTAATGTATTCTGTTTTTAATACATTTGCTCTTAAATTGCCTAGATTTTCCTTTGCACTGGTTTTGTTACTGAATAAAATTCTATTATTTGGAAAGTATTCATTTTTATTAGTTCACAACATATGCTGCAAAGTGCCTTGAAGTTCTGAAAGCACCCACTTGTTACTGTGGAGTGTGACACAACTCATAGGATCAGTGGCAAACACAGTGTTATAACCATAGACGTAAATCAAACACAGCAAAATTAACAGCTATAGTCATACACCAAGCACCCTGCAATTCTGACTGGGCACCAATACAGCAGGGCCAGGTAGAGTACAGTACGTAATGCATTATTGTGGCTCACTGTTAAAGTGCTCTTTCAATGCCCCCCTGAGCCATATGGCTTTGCATTGAACTCTTCTAATAGCCCATGTGCCTGGCCGCTCAAACTCAGCAGATGACCGCTACAGCCCAGCAGCAACTTTTCCCCCTTTGCTTCACAGGTATGATGCAGCACACAGGAGGCAGCTATAACCCTGGGGATGTTTTTGTCTCTTCAATCAATACTAACAGCACATTCAACTGTCATTCTGTACCTGCTCAGCCAGTAGTTGAATCTTTCCTTGGTGCTGTTGAGGTGGCCAGTGTATGCCTTCATGAGCCCGGGGAGAAACGGATAGGCTGGGTCTTCAGGATCACAACTGGCATTTCAACATCGCCAGTAGTAATCCGCCAGTTGGGAAAGTTCTGAACAGTCATGTGTTGTTAAAAATGCGAGCCTCATGCACATTCGCTGATCCAGCATGGTGGTAAAGTGTCCCTGGTGATCAACTAATATTTGCATAACCACAGAAAAGTAGCCCTTTCTAATGATGAACTACGTGGCAAGGTGGTGCGGTGTCAAAATAAAGACACGTGCCATCTATTGCTCCAATGCAGTTTGGGAACTTCATTGCTGCAGATCCATCCACTGTGTCCTGCACACTGCTGAGAGTGACAGTCCTACAGTGGATTTTCCAACTCTAAAATGATTCCCCCGGAACAGTAGCAATCCAGCATTGCAAGTTTCCACAATGCAATCACCACTTGCTTCTCCACTGTCAGAGCAGCTCTCATTTTGGTGTCCGTGCACTAGAGGGCTGGGGCCAGCTCAGCACACTGATCTAGGAATGGGGCCTTGCAGATCTGAAGGTTCTGCAGCCAGTGCTCATCATCCTAAGCCTGTATTATGATGTGATCCCATCAATCAGTGTTTGTTTCTTGGGGCCAGAAGCAGTGCTCCACCATCTGTAGCTGCTCTGCTAATGCCACCAACAACACTGAATTGGTTCTTGTTATGTCTCACGGCAATTTGTCCTCCATCATTTTCCCTGCTGATTCAATTCTTCTCATGGCTCTGCAATCACTGAAGGATAATGAGTCCTGTGTTTGCAAAGTTTATGACAGCCGTGCAGAACTGTGCAGGCTCCATGCTTTGTCAGAGAGGGTGGACAGCGAGGAGGGCCATGTGGGTTCATGAGATTTTTTTTAAAAGGGCACCAAAAATATGGAATACAGATGACATTATGGGATGGAGACAGTTGCATGGTGGCAAGTTGACTCAGGCTCCCAGTCACCGCTGCACACCTCATTTCTGCCCCACTATGCATTACCAAAACTTTCTTAAAGATATTGAGTTGGATGATGGCAGCTTGCACACTCAGGTACCTACCCATGATGCACTGCACTATGCATCAACACAAGCACTCCAGCACAGGGAGATAAGTATGCACACGCACAAGCAATATAACTAACTTCAGCAGCTATATGCTGATGTACATGCAGGGCCAATGCAAGGAGCTAAGTACGCACATGCATGAGCAATATACTAATTGTGGCAGCTTTAGTTGATATAACTTGCATGAACCAAGTGTAGACAAGTTTGTAATGAAGACAAGATTTCACTGCTATTCTTTGAGGAATGGTGGTGGTTTAAGTACTAGTGGTAACCAAAGGAGATTCCAACAGATGCTCGGTGTCTCTAATTAGTGTAGGAAACAGCCTCTGAGCAGAGTCTTTAAAGTTTAAACCACACAAGGGAAATATAAAGACTTAATGAGGAAAAACAAATATAAAAGGAATGTTCTTACCTTAATATTTATTTACTTGAATTATATCTTGGCCACCAACCTTCACAGTGGGGATTTTCCACAACATGACTAAGCTTAGGGAAGATCTTTTCTTCAATCACGTGTACTGCTACAGATCTTAATTTGCTAAGGCCCATTTGTGTATAGTTTGCTACTGCTGGAGGATGCAATGTCATGGGGCCTGCAGATTTATAGTACAGCTCTTTATAAATATGTGTGTGCTCAGCAAGTGAGAACCCTTGTACAAATAATATTTCAGACCAGGACTGTTCTGGTTGAATATCTCCTTAAAAACATCAGGAGCTTTGTCCATCGGCATCTCTGACACAAGCCTTAACTCTTAACTTAAGTAGCTAATGTTGACTGTTACTGTTTGCTATTCTCTACATGTAACTTTAATTGGTGTCAGAGGCCTTGGATGCTTTCTAGCCATCTTAGAACTTTATACGCCACTCAACACAATAGTATCTGAGCAATCCCTATGGAAAATCAATAGAAATTGCCAAGTCCCTAGTATCAGAGGGGTAGCCGTGTTAGACTGGATCTGCAAAAGTGACAAAGAGTCTTGTAGCATCTTATAGACTAACAGATTTTAGGGATCATGAGCTTTCATTGGCTAAGACCCACTTCATCAGATGAATGTTCACTTCATCAGATGAATGAAAGCTGGCCAGACTCTGGATTTACATGATCTTCTCTGAAAGATGACAGGATCCCCTTAAACAATAGTGTTTTTATTTCCAGCTCTCATGTGCTTAATCTCAAGCTTTGTGATCTCCATTGTTTCAGAGGAATATAGTTGCTAGGATGGTTCTCACAGACTGAAATTCGATCTTTAATGTAGCTGGGGCATGATCCACTAATTGTGTTGAAAATTAAGGCCAAAACTTTAAATTGGCATCAGAATCTGACTGGGAGCTAGCAGAAGAACCTCAGCGTGGTCCTCACAGCGGTCTCAGACAGGCAAAAGTGAGGCAGCTGCATTCTGAACTAGCTGGAACCTGTGCTTTTCTACACATTTCCTCCTTTTTAACATAAGGTGACACACCTCAATTCTAGGATTGTTTAGTGGCTTTGCTGACACCAATTTGCATCATGTATCTCTCTTTCATTTTGCGGGTTTGCACAGAAATAAAATAGGACTATTTTCAGAGATGTGTGAAACACACTTTGGGATAATATGTTCCTCTCACAAATGCTACTATGCTTAATATTACTTCAACAATATGGTCCCTATCATTGCTAGTCATTGCCCACACACAGTACGAGTCTATGTCCTGACAAGCTTGCACTCCAAATAAGAAAGCAGAGGCACAGAGAAGTGAAGTGACTTGCCAAGGAACACACTCTAGGTCAGTGGCAGAGCCAGGAATAGAATCAAGGTCTCCTGAGTCACAGTCCAGTGCTCTATTTATTGGCCCTCTCTACCTCTAATGCCCTTGGACCTGCAAAATCTTCCCTAAATGATATGCAGCCTCAGTCTCCTCCTTCAAACATCTCTTCAAAACACAGCTATTCCCACAAGAACTCTCATAGGATTCTCACCTGGTGTAAATCTGTGTAGTCCCATTGACTTCATAACCTACACCTTGTTGTGTGTATAAATTTACTTCCATGTCTTCCTTGCTTAATTCCATCTTTCTCTTCCTCAGTCCAGCTTTGGGTACCAATTCTAAAAGAAGCTCTGCAACGACTGACTCCTGTTTCCTTACAAGGTTCCATTGACTACAGTGTGCACTGCACTGAGTCATGTGCAGGTCTCCTGGTGGGATGATGGTCCTTGATTGTAAGACTCCAAGAAATGGCATCTTGTGAACCACTATGCTCTAAAACCTTTATGGTGAAATTAAGGTTACATGCACATATCAGTGTTCATCATTTGAGCACATATCATCTTTCAGGAATGTTAGTCTTTAAAAAAATGTGAGAAACTAAGAAAACACAGAATTAGATTTGCACTTCTCAAACGAGGCACTCAAATTACCTTAATTTATATTGAATGCTTAAAGCAATTGCTGCAGACTTGTAGCTCATTCTTAAGCTGTTCTCCTATTTTTCAGGATGTGGGTTTCTTTAGCAGGAATCCACCTTTTGACAGTACTACTGTGCCCTTAACTAAGGACAATATGACTACATCTACCATTAGCAAAATTATTCAGTTTCCATTATGAACTGCATTAATAGCCCTGTCTGCATTATTTAGTTTTCTGGTTTTGTCTGGAAATTCCCATGCTGCTTCGATCACTTCTCATAATGTCCATAAAAGGACTCAACCTCTTACTGCCTTTGAAGTTCAAATAACCTCCCTGATTTTTGTCCCTCTGCCTTTCTATTGTTTCTAGTTTCTCAGGTTATAGTGAATATCATAACTTCAAAATATTGTGGTGAAAACAATCTTTCATTAATCTCTTTTTTTGACGGGACTTGATTTGCATTACGAAAGCCCAGTTTTTTTCCCTACCGCAACTCCCCCACTATCTTCCAGTGAAGACGTTCTCAGAGCTAAACAGATGGTTCTTTCTCTGTTTAACTACTTTTTTGGTTACATTTGCATTTTCTTTTTGGGATGCCTTTCTGAAGAGCTAGAAAAAGACTTAAATCTCCAATATGATTTACTCTTTGAAGTATATTTTTCTCTCTCAACTACAGCTGCAGCATTTTTACTCTTTTCCTCCTCCTATTCAATTAGAAAATGAGAAATATTTTTACAAAGCCAGCTTGGGAATTGGGCTTGATCTCTTTTTATGTATCTCTATTTTTTTTTTGAGTGTTTACCTCAACCTAAGAAGGTTACTGTCTCTTGCTGTAAGATGTTGAGGGCACCTTTTCCTTTCCTTTTCGTTTCTTTCCTTTCCTTTCCTTTTAATGGTAATAAAGAGGCTAGATTAATAGATTGAAATGGCATATATGCTAGTTTGCCATTCAAGACTGAAGATGGACAGAATAGCCACTAGATGTGCATAACATAGACAGAGTATAAATACCTATCTGGGATCCAGCCTATAGAAATCCTGCTCGTTCACCTTTCAAATTGATTGGTGTTTACATAGTTATGTCGTCTTGTTCACAGTATGCCTGGTTATCTAAAAAGAGAGCCACTTTTTTACTTCTGATGTTACCCTGAGCTCGACTGACTAGTGAGCTAGCAGACAGAACCCCATCCTATGAAAATCTATAACCTCTAGTAATGGCTACTGAAGTCTGTATTGTGTCAGTGGAACATTTCGTGCATGCCAGAAAGATTAACTCAGGAGCCATTCCTTGTCCTGAGCATTAGGGTACCTTTGCCTTCAGTCTATTTGTTCTGTTTGGGAACAAAAGAGTTCTCAGTTCACTCCAACACGAAGCTGGAGATCAGCTGAACATTTAGTAAACATCTTTGTTGGCTTATAACTCTTTCCATTTTATTTTCCATCTGGAAAGCCTTATTAGCAGGGCATGGATGTCTGCAGTAGATATCTTTTGCAGAGCAGAGTTTTGAAAATACTCTTAAGAATGGAAAACTTGTAGTAGAGAGGAAATAACTAGAATTGGTTGGAACATTTTTGACAAAACATGTTTTTCAAAGTTGAAACATTTCATGGAGACATATCAGTTTTGACAAAGCTTTTGGCAGAAAGGTTTCAGAGGCCCAGGTGGTCACCTTTGAGGAGAATGAGAGACCCAAATCAAAAGCCTGATCTTTGAAATTAAAAAATGGACATTTTTACACAATTTTGTTTTCAGAAAACATTCAAAAATGAAACAAAACCAAATTTTGATATCTTGAAAGTTGTTATGAAATAGAATTGTTGTCCTCCAGCCAGTTCTGGAAGTAACTCAATTTGCTGGCTAACAACACATTTTAAACTAAACATCACAGCCTGCAATTGGTATGTTGGCTTTCTAGAGACAGGTAATTCTGATGGGAATTTTCCAAGGAAACTCTGAATATTACTATTTATTATTTGTATTATCATCATGCCTAAGAGCCCCAGTTATGGACCAGGACGCCACCGTGCTAGGTGCTGAACAAACAGAACAAAAAGACAGTCCCTGTCTCAAAGAACTTGTGTAGGCCCTGTACCTAACAGGGAGATAGCTCTTTGGGTGAGCTCTTCAGGGGACAGTAGGAGTGAGTAGTGCCTGAATCATTGTTGCTAGGCAGAGTTAGCACTCCACATCCAAAAGTGTCTAGATTTGGATGTGGTAGTTTTGGGTGTGCCCCAATAGGCTCCCTGTTGCTGGGGTCAGACTTCAGGAGGGCACGCACAGGGCAGCTGCTTTGCAAAAGACCATGTTCCCTGCGTACGTTGGGAGCCCAGGAGCAGAATGCAGGCTGTTGTCCTTAACTCTGAAGTGTTTTGCAGCAGGGTTTTCTTTTAAATCTATATACTTAACTGAGTGGTTGGTTTATCCATTAGTTGCCAGGCTAGCCAGGATTTCAGTAGGGGAAGAGGAAGAGAAAAAGTCTGCGTGAATTCCAATTGAAGATTCCTACAAGCAAGTGGAGGGAAGATATTGGTTTTGACTCAGCAGACTGTATATATTAGTGAGCAAAGATTCTAACTGAGACTTAGCCTAAATTTTGAGGAACTCTGAGTTTCTTCTCATTGTGTTTCTGTGGGAACAGTCCTGTTTAGGTTCAATTTGTTTTCTTTATTTATATTTATTATAACTGTGGAGATAATTATGTAGATTATAAAATAGCAATGTTATTTTGTAAACATTAAATGATCATTTATTATGTTTCTTTATCATAAGATTTATAAAGTTGTTAATTTGATTAATTCCTTTCATTCCTTTTGGCACATGAGTGTGGAGAGGCTCACCCTGTGCAATCCTAGCTGAAAATCCTTAGAGACTGAATTATGGGTCTCCAATTACTTTTTAAAATTGGAATTGGGGGTTTATTGGCACTGGAGAAGGACAATTTAGCAAACTCTAGCCCACCCAAAGGTTACACTTGCAACCTAATTAAAAGGTGTAAGAGACAATAGATGGATACGGACAGACCTACAGGAGCACAAGGAAACAATATTGGTCAGCCTGATAGGCTATGGTCTCAGCACACAAGCAGCCTAACCATTGTCAAGTTTTTTGTAATCATCATGATCAAGGTTTAATGAGGGATTTGAAGGAGAATGAGTTAGTTTTGCAGATGTTTATAGGAAGCTTCTCCCAAGTGTGAAGGGCTCCATCTGGGGCTGCCCACATCATATCTAAGTGATAGATTCCCCATTCAAGTTCTGGAAATGATAGGCCAATAGTTGCCTCGCAGGGAGAACATATATATGGTAAAATATAATTTTCCTGGAATCAGATCTTGAGATTATGGAAATCATTGAAAATTTCATTTTAACTGGCAAGTTTTAATCTTTGTTCAGAAATTTGTTATGAATAATAAGCTCTGAGAACTTACCATGCCAGTTATTTTTATTTTATAGTTTCTTTCAGAAGCAACAAAAACAAACCTTGTAATTTCTGCTAGCTATTTAAACTTATAGCAAACAAGAAACAGACTCAGGGAATCAGAGAGTTGCAAGAATGCATGGTGTACAGGTAGGCTGAAAGACTAGTGAACCTTATCCTGAACTCTTTAAGTTTGTCTTTGTCCAATCCAATTTAAACTATAAGCTCCTTGGAGCAGAGAATGTGCATTATCTGTAAAATATGGAGGTTGCTTCTGTAGACTTATGCTATTCACTTCAAAAAAATTCTTTGAGATGGCATCTTCATGGGCTGTGGTTCAGCATATTTCTCATTATTCTCCTAGGAATACCCACACTTGAGCATATTAACAATGAAGGAACATCAACAGGAAGATAAATGCATTTTGACAAGACTGCGTGTATTTATTTGAAGCATAGAGATTGCATATATAACAGAGCACCATGAAGTTCTTGTTATAATGAAGGTGCTTTTTTCCCAAAGGGCTATTTCCTCCTTCAAAACTTATTAAAGTCATATCCATGCTTTAAATCCAAGTCAATAAATGATGTATAATTTCTGTAATTATTTTAAGAATTCATTTTCAATGCTGAATGATTGTGGCATATGCCAAACCCGTCCTTTGATTATTTTCCTCCATCCAAGTCTTGTATCCTTTTCTTCCCTAGATTTTTTAATTTTCATTTAAAGTGTCCTTTGGGTACCAGTGGTTAGCTTTTTTCAAGCATCTATGTCTTATATTGTTGAGATGATGCAGCACCTGAGGCCAACAAAATTAACTGTAGATCCAGTTCCTGCTTGGGTGCTTAGGGGTTGTTTTTAGTTGGTATGGTTAAATTTAAACAGAGAACAGTAAATTTGTCATTAGGACCTGGAACTCTTTAATCAGATTCAAAAAAACAAGCCTTGATCCTCAACAGCAAATGGTAAGTCTAATTCAGGGGTTGGCAACCTTTCTAAAGTGGTGTGCTGAGTCTTCATTTATTCACTCTAATTTAAGGTTTCGTGTGCCAGTAATACATTTTAACATTTTTAGAAGGTCTCTTTCTATAAGCCTATAATACATAACTAAACTATTGTTTTATGTAAAGTAAATAAGGTTTTTAAAATGTTTAAGAGGCTTCATTTAAAATTAAATGAAAATGCAGAGCTCCCCAGACCAGTAACCAGGACCAGGGCAGTGTGAGTGCCACTGAAAATCAGCTCACATGCCGCCTTTGGCACATGTGCATAGGTTGCCTACCCCTGGTCTAATTTGTGTCCATTTTCCAATTTATGCTTTTTTAAAAAAATAAAAAATAAAAATCAAAGGTCCTTGAATGAGTTATTTATATTCTCCTTCAATCTCATCTTGCTCCATCTGATTTAGTTTTAAAATTTTCATGTCAAGCATTAGACTGCACCATAGTTTGGAAACTGCCTTGTTAAAAGCACGTGGAGATTGACATGAGCTGATTCAGGCTCTCTGTCACATTAGTTTAGTTTAGTTTGCTTGGATAGCTGAGCAGTATTTGTTCTTTTTAAATTCACATCAGTTTAAAATCCACCCAACACTCAGAGGGGTAACCTGTCAAAATGTTCCCCAGACACGTGAGTCCTTGATGCAGACTTCTTGTGAGGGGAATCACGCCTTTCCCAGCTATGGTCACACATATGCATGTCACACCAAATGTATAGTGGTGGTGAATAGTGATGGATGTTAGGAAGCTAGAGACCAGAAGACCTAAAAATATGGCCTTTGTATATGGTATATAAAATACTGTTGCATATGTAGCAGTACTTAACAGCTACCCATCACCAAAGAGAGCATATTGCTTGCAGACCAGATTCTTTGCGAGTAAGTGATGAACAGGATGCAGCCCCACTCTTCCCCACAAGAACCGCACACACATTCACACAACTTGAAAAATTCAATATTAGCAGTAATATAGGTGCCTCAGACTAATTAGAGAGATGCCATCTAACTTTATTAAATACAAACTCATCAAAACAGTAAAAACAGAATCAGATAATTGGCTCTAAATGTCTCTGAATGACACACCCACACATAATTGCATTTGAAAATGCTCTAAACCACATTCCTCTTCTGCAGTTCAAAATAATTTGGCTACTGAATTTTTTTAAATGCTCTTATGTGACATTTTCCCATGAAAATCCAATTTATCCTCGTTGTGCTGGCTACAAATAGGATTTGGGTCATAGTACATGGGGATTCTTCTCAAGCACAGTCACATAACAATCTCTAAGGCTAGTGTGCGTACTTGGGTAGTTGAGCAGGTACATGCTTGTGCATGTATCACATACTCTTGTCAACCTTTCACATATGATATGCTGTATGGCTGTGTCCACATTGCCTCTGTTTGGCAGGTGATGTCAGCACTACCATTTCTGGGGCAGCATCTCAGCATTTTGTGCATCACAGGAGACACTCTAGGAACATGCACTAATTGGTTGTTGATAGTGTCCATTGGCTTTGCACATTTGTTGATGGCAGTTCTGTTACCAGAGATTATTACCTCTATATAGATTGCAGGACACTGGATAGAGATAATGAGAGTTTGGGGGTGGGTAGGGGTGAGAAACATTGTGCATAATTCACCTCCCCCATTATTTACAAAACCCGGAATGACAAGCAGTGGTTTCATAACTTCTGAATGAGGAAACAGACTTTTTTGGAGTCATGTGAAGAGTTTACACCAACTTTCTGCACAACAGCTCTCAATTTTGGAAATCCATACTGATGCAAAAGAAGGTGGTTATTGCCCTGTGGAAGCTGGCAAAACCAAACAGCTACTGATCAGTTCAGGATGGGGAACTCTGTTGTCAGGGTCATGTTGGTACAAGTTTGAGGGGCACTCAGTATTGTCATCTACCCACAGATGGGTACCATAATCCAAGTACTGGAAAGAATAGCTGGATTTCAGATAATGGGGCTTCCAAACTGATGACAGCCACTTCCCAATACTTTGTGAGAGAGTATGTGAACCAAAAAAGTTACTATTCACTCATTTGAAAGTGGGAGGCAGCTTAGGTGAAAGTGATTATGAAATGACAGAGTTCATGAGTAGAGGCAAAATAACACAAGAAAGATAATAGAATTCAAGAAGGCAGACTTAGCAAACTCAGGAATTTGGTAGGTAAGGTCCCATGGGAAACAAGCCTAAGGGGAAAAACAGTTGAAGAGAGTCAGCAGCTTTTCAAACAGACATTATTAAGGGCACAAGAGCAAACTATTCCACTGGTAGGAGAGATAGGAAGTATGACATGGCTTAATCAGGAGATGGCTTAATCAGGAGATTTTCAATGATCTGAAACTCAAAAAAGAGTTTTACAAAAAGTAGAAATTAGGTCAAATTATAAAGAATGATTATAAACAAATAACACAAGGATGTAGGGACAAAATTAGAGAGGCCAAGGGAAAAAATGAGATTAAACTAGCTAGAGACATAAAAGGTAACAAGAAAACATTCTTTAAATATATTGCAAGCAAGAGGAAGCTCAAGGACAGGGTATGCCTGTTACTCAGTGAGGGGGTGGAAACAATAACAGAAAATGTGGAAATGGCAGAAGTGTTAAATGATTTTTGTTTCAGTTTTCACCAAAAAAAGGTTAGCTGTGATTGAACATCTAACATGGAGAATGCCATTGAAAATGAGATAGGGAAAGAGCAAAAATTACTTAGACAAATTAGATGTCTTCAAGTCACCCGGGCCTGATGAAATACATCCCAGGATACCCAAGGAGCTGACTGAGGAGATATCTGAGCCATTAGTGATTATCTTCGAAAAGTCATGGAAGATGGGAAAGAGTCCAGAGGAGCAGGAAAGGGTAAATATAGTGCCCATCTATAAAAAGGGAAATAAGGGCAACCCATGAAATTACAAACTAATCAGCTTTTTTCAATACCCAGAAAGATAAAGGAGCAAATAATTAAACAATCAATTTGCGAACACCTAAAAGATAATAAAGTGATAATTAACAGTCAGCATGGATTTGTCAAGAACCTAATAGCTTTATTTGACATGGTAACAAGCCTTGTGGATAGCGAGGAAGTGGTAGATGTGGTACATTCTTATGACAAGACCCTGCATTCTGACTTTCTCTAAGTCAGCAGATTTTAGCTGAAGAAGAGGCAATCCTCTCTGGTTGTAACTTCTCGTCCCATTTTCATCCTTATATCTCTGTAAGGCAGGTTTCTCTTTAGCAGCAGCAATAAAAACTAAGCATCATAAATTGAAATAAATCCTGCTTGATCCAAAAAATGACCTGATTGTGAATTTCCTCAATTCACCTTTTTGGGACATCTTTCGACTTTGCCATTAAATTTCAACAATCACATTGAATGGCAAGTGTGTGTGTGTGTTTTAATTTCATAACTCCCATATCATTAAACTTCACATTTGGAATCTTCATAGTTCTGTCCAGAATGGTTATGGTTACAAAGTTTCCTGAACAGGACTGGAAGAGGGTTGCTAAATATTATTTAGTCTAGAGGAGGTCAACAGCTCCAGGTAGTTTGGAAACAAGGTTCCAAAGCAAATGCCTTCATGTAAGACAATAGCCAAAATATAACAATTTCATGGTGATATGTAGAGGGCCATGCATGCACACAGGGCTTGATAACACAGAAAAAAATAAATGACCTTACAACTTTATGGCCATTTTAGAAGGGGTGGATGTTAATAAAAGAAATCCTTAGCCTGAAGACTTTTTGTTTCTGTTTTTTTAAAGTATTTATTCATGGCAAACAGTTCAGAAATAAAAATGTTTGCATGAGAGTGATGACCATACTAAAACTTTTCCAGGAGCAGAGACTGTCTGGTCCATAAATGCCTCAAAGTCCTGCGATTTATGTAATACACAGCTACTGAGATTTCTAGTGTAATCTCTCAGATTATTCCTTAAGAAGAAAAATAATATTGGATTAGTCTTTAAAAAGAAAAATAATGTTACCTGGTATTTTGTTAAACTCTTCTCCTATGCCATAATAAAACTGGGAACCTCCAGTTATACCTTTTAGAACTAAGAATTTGACTCATTATTTGTAATGTTCTTCAGATAATTTCAGATTCTGTACATATTAATAATAATATGTATTATATATAAATCTACGGTACGCCCACATCTTAAATATTGTGTGCAGATGTCATAGTCCTATCTCAAAAAAGATATATTGGAATTGGAAAAGGTACAGAAAAGGGCGACCAAAATGATTAGTGGTATAGAACAGCTTCTATGTGAGGGGAGATTAATAAAACGGGGACTTTTCAGCTTGGAAAAGAGATGACTAATGGGGGATATGATAGAATTCTATAAATACATGACAGCGTTGAGAAAGAAAATAAAGAAGTGTTATTTACACCTTCTCATAACACAATAACTAGGGCTCACTAAATGAAATTAATAAGCACCAGGTTTAAAACAAACAAAAAGGAGTATTTCTTCCCACAGTGCACAGTCAACCTATGGAACTCTTTGACAGAGGATGTTGTGAGGGCCAAGACTATAAAAAGGTTAAAAAAATAATAAGATAAATTCATGGAGGACAGATCCATCAATAGCTATTAGCCACGAAGTGTAGGAATGGTGTCCTGGCATTGGCCACTCTTGGAAGACAGGATACTGGACTAGATGGACCTTTGCTCTCACCCAGTATGGCTGTTCTTATGTTCTTATGTAGTAGAATAGACACAAAATCAAGATTTCATATTTGGAGTCTTGAAAAATTAAATATGTTCCAATCTTATTCAATAATTCTTTGAACCATGTAAGTCATGGTTTTCTATTTATCAAAAGTAAGCAGCCTACAAGCTGTTTATGTCATATGTTTTTCTTGACAACTCTTTTTATATACATTACATTAATATATAGTTTGTTATTAGGGCTATCAAATCATTAAAAAAATCACAATTAATCGCAGTTTAATCAGACTATTAAACAATAATAGAATACTATTTTTGGATGTTTTCTACATTTTCAAATATAGATTTCAATTACAACACATGCTAAAAAGTGTGGAGTGCTCACTTTTATCTTATTATTTTTATTACAGATATTTCCACTGTAAAAATATAAACAAAAGAAATAGCATTTTTCAGTTCACCTCTTATAAGTACTGTAATGCAATCTCCTAATCATGAAAATGCAATTCACAAATGTAGAATTATTTTTTACATAACTGTACCCAAAACCAAAATGATGTAAAACTTTAGAAGCTATAAGTCCACTCTGCCCTGCTTCTTGTTCAGTAAATTGCTAAGACAAACAAATTTGTTTACATTTATGGGGAGATAATGCTGCCACTTCCTATTTACAATCTCTCCTAACAGTGAGAACAGGTGTTCATATAGCACTGTTGTAGACAGCATTGCAAAGTATTTACTTTCAAGCTGTGCTAAATATTTGTATTCCCTTTCATGCTTCAACCACCATTTCAGGGGACATTTTTCCATGCTGATGACAGGTTCTGTTTGATAACAATCCAAAACAGTGTGGACCGACACACATTCATTTTAATCATCTGAGTAAAATGCCTCCAACAGAAAGTTGATTTTTTTTTGGTGGTTCGGGTTCTGTAGTTTCTGTATTGGCGTGTTGCTATTTTAAAACTTCTGACAGCATGTTCCACACCTTGTCCCTCTCAAATTTTGGAAGGCACTTCAGATTCATAAATCTTGGATCGAATGCTCTAACTATCTTTAGAAATCTCACATTGGTATCTTCTTTGCATTTTGTCAAATCTGCAGTGACAGTGTTCTTAAATCGAACAACTTGTGCTGAATTGTCACCCAAGAGTGCCATAACAAAAATATATGGTAGAATGAGGGTAAAGCACAGAGCAAGAGATATTATACAATTATCCCCAAAGGAGTTCAGTCACAAATTTAATTAACGCATTATTTCTTAATAAGTGTCATCAGAATGGAAGCATGCCCTCTAAAATATGTCCAAAGCATGTAGAATATGAATGTTTAGCATATCTGGCATATAAATACCTTGCAATGCTGGCTACAAAAGTGTATTTGTAGGCTCTAAAGTTTTATCTTTTGTTTTTGAGTGCAGTTATGTAGCAACAACAACAAAAAGCAACATTTGTAAGTTGCACTTCTTGTCCTATCCTCAGAGGTTAAGGAGAATAATTTTTCTCCCTCCTCGTTGTAACAATCTTTTATGTACTCTCAGTCTTCTCCTCTCCAGACTAAACAAACCCAATTTTTTCAATCTTCCCTCACAGGTCATGTTTTCTAGAATTTTAAACATTTTTGTTGCTCTTCTCTAGACTTTCCCCAATTTGTCCACATTTTTCCTGAAATGTTGTGCCCAGAACTGGATACAATACTTCAGTCGAGACCTAATCAATGTTGAGTAGATTGGAAGAATTACTTCTCAGGTCTTGCTTATAACACTCCTGCTAATACATCCCAGAATGATACTTGCTTTTATTCCAACAGTGTTACAATGTTGACTCATATGTAGCATGTGATCCATTATGACCCAAAATCCTTTTCTGCAGCATTCCTTCCTAGACAGTCATTTCCCATTTTTTATGCATGCAGCTGATTGTTCTTTGCAAAGTTAAGTACTTTGCATTTGTCCTTATTGAATTTCATCCTATCTTCTTCAGACCTTATTGAATTTCATCCTATCATTTCTCTAGTTTGTCCAGATCATTTTGAATTTTAATCCTCTCCTCCAAAGCACTTACAACCCTTCCCAGCTTGGTATCATCTAAATCATTGATGAAGATATTGAATAGAATTGAACCCAACACCCCACTCGATATGTCCCTCCAGGTCAACTGTGAGCCACTAATAACTACTATCTGGGAATGGTTTTCCAAAGAAAACCCATCTCCATCTAGGTTGTATTTCCCTAGTTTGTTTATGAGAAGGTCATGTGAGACAGTACCAAAAGCATTACTAAAGTCTGGCAGCTTGTCTTCCAAGGAAACGATCAGTATTGGGTTTATATTATGAAGGTTTTTTTAGTCATTTTGTATTTATTTTTTTCAGAATTTGCTACTGTGCTCCTGCTGGGAAACCTGGTTTCCTCTCATCTCACCTTTGAATTGTTGCTCAAGCAAACTTCTAGTATTAGAGACTTTTCAGTGGAGGCAAGATTTTAAATGAAAACACTTGTCAGTTGAATTATTTTGCTCCTTTGCAGATTCAGAGAGACTCTATTCCTTCCAGCCAGTCACAACTACTATTTGCAAGACTGTTTTCTGTGCCTGTCATTTAGGAATTTATTCTATTCTCTTATTAGGAAGTAGGGTTTTACACTGGGTAACTCCCTCATTAACATTAATGAGAATTACATGCATAAGTCCCTTGGACATCTACTAGAGAATAAAACTCCATGCTTTGAAGAAGATAAAACACATTACAGATTCACTTTACAAGGAGGAAAATGTCAGCTTAGGCATTGATGGCATAAGGAGAAGGAGCACCATAAAACAGTAGGTATTGGCAGAAATCCTTATAGAGGACAGATGTTACTAGACTGTTTGGAGAACCTTATGCCTGGACACATGTCTTAATGGGGACAATACGCTTTCTTGAAAAATCGATTTGTATCTGCAGATTTTGTACAGACCTATCTAGCATATGTTATTTGGTCTCTTCAGATCAGATGTTAGTTACATACACCTGCTAAATTTTATAACCTTTATGTTTTGGGGTTATGAGAAGAAGTACCATCGCCTTGCTATTTGCTTTTTAGAAAATATCACCTTTCTGACTGTGAATGATTTATGACTTTTCCTCAGCATAGCTCAGAAGACTCTATAGCCTTCTTTGACAAAATCCAGCTATTTCTCCACTTAATACGTTCTGATTATATTAACTTCATGCTACATGAACTTCCTACAAATTATCCCCGTGTAGCTCAGCAGATGTAAAACTAGAAACTTAGTAGATTGTTGAAACACCACAGGAGACAAGGAAGCCAGTAAGTAACACTGAGAAGTCTAATATGCCATCCTATGAAGCAAACTGTTTTTTAAAAAAGCATGGTGTTTTTACTCTTAGTTTCATTTGAATAATGAAGCTATAAATTAGAGCACTTAAATGGAAGTCAAGGAACTTGAAGAGTGATGGCAGAAGCAGTAATCAGTTTGAAAAGATGTTGATTCTCTGATGAGTGTGGAAGACGTCAGATTAAGTTATGTCCTAGAAAGGGAGGTTCCCTGAACAACCACTAGTCACTTTAAATTACTTTGCATTTCAAACAGGAAATCATCCAATTAGACCAACAGCTGCAGAGATGGGAATAAGCCTTGCATATTAGAAAATTAAAGAAAATACAGCTGAGTACTATATAAAGCTGTTAAGGTAACTCATTTTCCCCTCTCCCTTTCTCTAATAAAACTAATTTTTAATGACTTGTAGGATAAGGCAGAGACTACAAATTTCTTACACCTGATTAAACCATGAAAAATCCTTCCTTTAACTGAAAAGCAGTTTACTAAGATTTGTGGCGAATGATTTCAACTGATATTTCATATGGATGTTGCTATGCCCCCGATTGTCTGATGCTTCTTTTTAGGGGAAAGTAGTGGCTTTGGCATTTCCTCCCCTCACTACCCGTACCCGCAGCCCTCTTAGAAAAAAAGTATGGGATTAAGTTATAGGAAGTAAACTTTGTATATTTGATCACAATTTTTAAAGCCAAAAACTAGTTCAAAAGCTTTGCACAATCTTGAACTCCAGGCGGGTTTCCCCATACATAGTTTCAGCACTAGAGCAGGACAGAATATTCACTGAAGTATATTGGTCAAATTTGAGTTTATAATAATTTATTCAACTAATTTGACACATAATGGTCTGGATTTGTAAACTGGTCTGACAGCATTTGAACAAAGATGATTTGTTTGCATCAAAACTTACATTTTTCACCAATGCTTTTACATATTGTTGAACCAGCTCTATTGGACACTCACCCACACCCTCTTAGCATATTTCCAATGAATACCTATTCAGAAACAGGTTGCATTCTGAAAAGACTGTTAATGAAAGAAACTTAGTATAGACAAACACTTGGGTTTAATGAACTCACCATACACTGACCTAAAGGCGTACTCTTATCCTATAAGCGCAATTCTACACATAGCTTTGACCTTCAGGGCTGGTCTTCACTACCTGCCGGATCAGCAGGTATTGATTGATCTATAGGGGATTGATTTATCATGTCTCATCTAGATGTGATAAATTGATCTCCAAAGGCGCTCCCCATTGACTCCAGTACTCCAGCTTGCCGAGAGGTGCAAGCGGAGTCGACGGGGAAGCCCGCTGCCACCATGAGGATGCAAGGTAAGTTGACCTAAAGATGCACTGACTTCAGCTACGCTATTCACGTAGCTGAAGTTGCATATTTTAGGTCACCCACACACCCGCTAGTGTAGACCTGGCCTCAGTGTTTGCCTTGGGTCTCCTACTCTCTAATATACACAGAACATGATGTAAGTTATCACAAGAGTTTGTTTAAAACACCAGCTCCTGTGCCTAAGACTAGGCAGCACTCCCTCCCTTTGCTTCCTCCCGCTGCTCCAGAGCCTCCTCCCCTCCTTACTTCTTTCTCTTATCTGCCTCATTACATCCACTTGTAACCCATTCAGCTGCTACATCCGCCTCCTGCTCTCCCCACATTGCCCTGCTCACTTCAGTTTCCCTACTCACCTCTCATGGTGTCTTTGCTACCCCTCACAGTCTCTCTCTTTGTCCTCCCTATGAGCATAGATTCAATCTTATTAAAAACAGTGGGAGGAGGCAGCCAACTTTATGAAGAGCTGTCTCACTACCCCGTATAGATAGATTGTAATGAAATGGTGGCCATCTTGCTAGTTTCAGTTCCATCAGTAATAGGAGACAGTGGCCATTTTGAGTGAGGAAAAATTCTCATGTTGGCAGTCTTTCATTTTCTTTTCATGAGACAAGTAAAAAAGCCCACACACAAATCTCTATAGTTGTGATCAAATAGCAACAGCTGGCAATAATCAAATAATAAAGTATGCATTGGGCCAAACAGATAGTAAGAATAATATAGACCACTGATTAGGGCACTCATGTGAGAGCATGGAAGACCCACATTCAAGTCCCTTCTCATCAGGCAGAAGGGGGAAATAAATTGAGGTCTCCACCAGTCTGGGTCAATGCTCTAACCAGTGAGCACAAAATTATAAGGGAGGCTGTTGCTTTGCGTAGAGTTAAGTCTAAACTGCCACTTTTCTTATAAGAAACTGTCTAGGCACATGACTCCAGGAGCAGGTTCACTGCTGTGAATCCCAAATAGATATTGTTACAAGAGAATTGGACTTGACATAACAGCAGCCATTTTGTGTATTCAGTCGCCATTAACTGGAAGTGAGAATGTTACATAGTCAGGAATAATTTGGCCTTTGCCTAAGCAGACAAAACAGCTGCAGTATTAGTAATAAGGATGGCCAAAGTGACAGATTCATGAGAATGGGTGGGAATGCAGATGCTTGACTTTGGACCTGAGTGTCCATGACCATGAGTTGGGAGTTGCTTTGCTGATACATAGAAATATGAGTTTCTTTTCTGATGCTAGAATTGTTAGGCCATTAGGGATTACTCTGAGTTATGGGCTTTGTTTGGAGCAATCTATAAAGAGATTAGCTAGAATGTACAACTAGGAGAAGTTCAGAGTGGATTTTGACAAGCTAGAAGACTGATATCCAACTCCCCAGTGGCTAAGAGAAAGATTGACCACCAGAAACCTTCTGCTTAACACTCAACACCATCTCCAACCTTGGGTGACTGTATCTGAGGTTGTCTAAACTATTGTTATTTTAGATGTATGCTTTAGACTCATGAAAAAACAAGGAGTTATGGATGACAACACTCTTGTGTGAAAGAATCATTTATCAGATGGAGGAGCTGTGTCCCCACTGACTTATGTCCTGAAACTGCCTGGAAAACACAGACTATTTACCATAGTTTCAGGTTCAGAAAACCTGAGGCAACACCTCCCTGGCACCCCGGGCCGGGAGCGTGGGGCCACAGGCCAAATCATCTCAAAGGGCTCAGAAATGTCCAGAACAGGGTGTGTCAGTTACCTGACATGCTCAATAGCTGTTTTGAGGCTGTATATGACATTTTCATTTTGGTCAACTCACCTGGCATGTCCTACCCTATGATACTAGAAGATATGAAGCAGATGTTTCTGCTTAACAAAGACAGCAGGGCAAGATGCAATCTTTACAATCTGATGGCTGAGATTAAGGGATGTGTGTGTATATGTGTGTGTTGAGGGTAGGACGCTAGGCACAAGAATAAAATGAGGGCTAGATTCTTAGTTGGTGTAAATCAAAATGTCACTTAAAACCAGCTGATGATCTGATCCACAAATAATGGACTTACAGCTGGTGATGTGTCCAAAAAGCACAAAGTATGGATGTGCTGAAAAATGTTGAGATGTTTCAAACTTATTAAACAATGCTTTCAGAAAGATTAGTTTCTCCAACAAGCTATTAGGTGTTACCTCATGAAAATGCACTTCAGTGAAACCCAGAGCAATCCTGAATGCATGCAGTATGCAGATATAGAAGTCGCAAATACAAGTCTATGGCTCTTATACAGTCTTGAATTTCAATGATCTCACACTTAAATACACTTTGATTATAATTCCTCCCTGCTAAAGGGCATAGTTTTGCTGAAGTCAAGTAATTAGTCATACTGAAAATCTGTAGTAGTTCTGTATCCAGCTAAACTATATTTGGTTTGGAATATAGGGGTCATACAAAGGCTGCCTTGGAGAAGATTTATTCCAGTGAGATGTATTCCATTTAGAGAGAACAGTTTTAAAGATATTTTCCACTTGAAGTTGAGGGAATCACTCTAAAACCAGAATGTTCTTTTGAATTGCCCTCTCGTCTTTATTTTGAGTCCCATTAAAAAGTCAACACTTTCTTTAATGCTAAAAAAAACTAACCAGTAAAACAGAAATGACAAATGAATTGAGTCTGAACTGAGTTTTGTCAATGTCGCTTTAGTCACTACTTCTTATGCTGCTCTGCTTCCCAGAGGTGCTTTTGATTTGCCTATTAAAATCGTGTCAAAATATTGCAGAGTGATAATATAATTTCAAACACATTTGTCGAGTTTAGACTACTATCCCAGTTCCCTCTTCAGTGTTATGACCTTTGACTTTATCTTGATTCAGAGGAGCTAGGATTTAGTCTAGGCCGGGTTGGGCAAACTACAGCCCATAGGCCACATCTGGCCAGTGGGACCGTCCTGCTGGGCCCCTGAGCTCCCGCTGGGGAGGCTAGCCCCTTCCCTCCTCCCCTGTTGTCCCCCTCCTCCTGAGCCAAGCAGCCATGCAGACGGCGCTCTGGGGGGTGGGGCTGCGAGCTCCTGCAGATCAGCGCAGCAGAGTGTCTGGCTCCGGCTGGGCCGTGTGGCTGCCAGACATGCTGCTTTGAGTGGGGTGGTAAGGGGGCTGGGGGGTTGGATAAGGGGGAGCATTCAAGGGACAGGGAAGGGGGAGTGGATAAGCATGGGAGTCCCAGGGGCCTGTCAGTGGGCGGGGGTGTGGATAGGGGTCGGGGCAATCAGGAGACAGGGGCAGAGAGGTTGGATAGGGGGTGGGATCTTGGGGGGTGATTAGGGTCAGGGGGTCTTGGGAGGGGGTGGTCAGGGGACAAGGAGCAGTGGGGGTGGATGGGTCAAGGATTCTGAGGGATGCAGTTAGGGGATAGGAAGTGGGAGGGGGCGGATAGGAGGTGGGGGCCAGGCTGTTTGGGGAGGCACAGCCTTCCATACCTAGCACTCCATACAGTTTTGCAACCCTGATGTGGCCCTCAGGCAAAAAAGTTTGCCCATCCTTGGTCTAGGCTATCTCAGAGTAGAGTACAGAAGCATCTATATGGCCCAACTGAGATAGGAGCCACATTGTGCTAGGTGCTAGTAAGAGATAGTACCGGCACCAAAGAGTTTATAATCTAATTAGACAAGACAGAAGGTGGGAGAACATTTTACAGAAGTGAGCCAAAGCAAAATTAAATGATTTACTTTATGTCATACAGGAGTATCTGGAGCACAGACAGGAAATGAACCGAGATCTTGTCAACCTCAGTCCAGTGCATAAACCACATCATACTGGGAAGCCACTTACTATACTAGGTATCTTCCAGAATCAAGGATTACAATGAAAAATGATGGGATACTATTTTAGAGTCTCAAAAATTAAATCTCATGGTGCCTTAAATCTCATGATACTTTCCCCAAGAACTACAAATCTATTGCTGTAGCGCAAGTTCAAAAAGGGAATGCCTGCTGAGAAAAGATGACATTTATTTTGCTTTCCAGGTAATCTTGCAGCATTGTCTTAAATTGTCCTTTGAAGATTGTCTGTTTTTAATTTTGCATTTTGCACTTCTGCCACATACTTCTGTCTACTTTCTACTTTAAATTATCACATAGCGTCCCCCTCTAACATTGACAATAAGAGTCACATGATCCCGTTATGGTGTGCCTTACAGATTATACTAATGTTTACATTAGCCCGACTAGATAATCATGTTATCCTCCAATACACAGTCCCTAGACAAGTTAGTAACATTTCCTTTCTTATAATTCATAGAACAAATTTACATTCAATTCTCATCTACCAGTCACTGGATGGACTCTGAACATGGCTAGGGCAAAGGTAAGATTCCTCGGGGTGCCTTAATTCTGTACTCCTGCGCTTTCCAGCGTTTGGTTTGGGTAATCTACAAAGTAGCTCTCTAATGTTCATTGGCTTAAAATTACTGATAGCATCTACAATCTTAATTCCACCATAAAAATGTCTTGGAATGGTTACTGTGAGCTGCAGTTGTGAAGTATGTCTCTTAACTATGCTTTGCACTTAGCTATTGCAATCAAACCCGCTAGTTGATGCAATTTCTCTTAGCTTTATTTATACCTCAGATAATGACTTTTAGTAATAGCATTATGCATTGAAGTTGAACTGTGCAAAACAAAAAGCTGCACTGCTGAGTGATAGCTGTGTCTTGTATAAAATAATCATTGTTTTTTCCATAAGCAATAACATTGTTTGGCTTTCAAGGGTGATGGTAATTTTGACTTAAGCAGCTAGTCAAAGTTAGGGTTCCTGAAGATACCGATCTGGAAATTGATGGAGTTGGATACTTTCTTGAATGCAGTCTTGCATTTTTTACAAAGAATGCATGAAGTTCTGCTTCTTCAAATGCAGGACGAACTATGAAAAATAGAATAGTTTCTTAGCGTACAGCCCCAAGCCTCTTTCTTCAGTGCCAAACCCTAAAAACTCTCTCGCGTTTTCCAAGGTTATACATTGTACTTACAGGCTCCTGCTTGGCTTTTTGCTTCTGAGTATCTCTGTTCCCATGTGTTCTGCTCCTACTGGGTCACAGTACCTGTGGGGCAAACCCACAACTGGGCTAGAGCTGCTCATTCAGTGGCACTGACACATCACTCCACTCAGGGATGCTGCAGCTGGCTATTCCTCGGCAGGGCCCAAGTCAGATGACTGCAAAGCCCAGATATTTCACCTTTATATTCACAGCTGCAAGTTGATCTGTGTAACAGCACCACTCAGCTAGGAACCTTCCTTCTGCCTTGCAGTCTTTCAGACTCCCTACGCTTCCAGCCTGCCCTTGATCCTGTCTCTGTCCCTGTTTGTGCTCAAGCCATGTCACAGCTTGCTTCAGCCTTGTCTGTGTCCTATTCTGATCCTCGTCCAGCTCTCTTCTTGACCCGCTCCAGCCCTGCAACTAACTCCAGTCTGGCTTTGACCGGCCAGTTCCCTGACTATGATCCAGATTTGGCTTGTCTATGAACTCTGAATCCTGTTCTGACCCATGGCTTGCCTCCAGAACCTGGTTTCAGTGCTGTCCTTGGCCTGGTCCTGACCGAATGTCCAGCTTTGACCACTGCTCCAACCACCAGGCCTGACTGCCTAGGGCCTAGAGCCTGACAGTTTGCACAGACTCCACCATACTGGACTCCATGGCCCAGGTGGAGCTCCTGTGTGTTTCAGCCTCGGAGACTGTATCCCTGCTTCAGAACCAAATTGCCAGGCTCCAGTTAAAGAATGCCTTCCTCCGAATGCAGTTCTAGACCCTGACAGCACCCTCAGGCCCACCCATAGTGGCAGCCCTGGAGCATAGTCTGAAAATCCCCTTGCCAGACTAGTTTGATGGTGACCATTGCAAGTTTTGAGGGTTTACTAACCAGTGCTGCTTACTGTTCCTGAAGTGGTTATCCTTGTATCCAGATGATCAGATGAAGCTGGGCCTGGTTATCAGCCTGCTATCTGGCAAAGCCTAGACTGGGTGTCACCCATCCTGGAATGGGCTGACTTGATGCTTGACGGCTTTGAGGACTTTGTCCACTCCTCCTCATTAATATCGGATGACCTCAACAGAGCCTGCACTACCTAAGCTGTCCCACAATTCTATACAGGGTTTGTGACCTGCCTCCAACTACACACCTCGCTTCTGGCACCTGGTCGTTGATATGGCCTGAAACTAGGAAGCTCCAGATCCACCATTTTCATCGGGGACTGAATGATGCCACAAAGGACAAGCTGACTCAAATTGCCTTCCTTCCCCGTGGCTGAGTTTCTGTCCCACAGTGAGATATGCATAAGTGTTGAGAATCAGCTGCTCAGGCTTCCCTCCATTCCCAGCCTAGTATCGAGGGCCATTGTGCATGCTCTTTGCCCAGTTGGAGACCTGATTGTCAGCATCGTGAGGCACCTCACAGATCAAGAAAAGGAGTACTGGTGCCAAAATGGCCTCTTCCTGTACCTCAAGGAAGGTGGCCATTATGCTTCAGGGTGCCCCCACAAATCCCAACCCGCTAAGATGCAGGGAAACCTCCCCTTCCAGCCCTGGAAGAGTAGTTGCAGCTGGACATAACCAAGACAGTAAGCACCCCAAACAAATCCCTCCGCTGTGTATATGTGCCCCTGTCCAAACAAAGTCATGCCAACTGCACCTTCAAATCCCTCTGCAGCTCCAGGTCCAAGCCAAAGTGAGCTGTACCCCACTGACATTGGTTGACTAAGGCTGTCCGGAAACTTTATGGACATGACCTTTCCATGATCCAACCACTTGTCCATCTGGAGGAAGCTTGTCTCAGAGCAGGTAAAGACTCTTTATGGCAGTCTGCTGACTTCTGGGCCAATTTTCTGTGAGACAACACCTCTCTGCTTGAGATCTGGGACCACCAGAAATTATGCAGTTCAGTTTGATCTTTTTGCTGCACTTTCAGGTCATATTGGGCCTCCCCTGGGTATCTGAGCATTTCCAGGGTTTGGTTCAATTCTGGGGAATGCTGGTTGTAGCACAGAGGAAGATCCAGCAAGGTGAATATGGAACTGGCCCCTGGGAAATTATCCTCTCTGCTTAGTGCTACATCAACATTAGGAAATACTGGTTCCTTAATTCCAGCCAAGTATCATAACCTTGTGAATGTGTTCAATATGAAGATTGCTGATGTTCTACCCCATCACTGACCCTACAACTGACCTTATAGACCTCCAAGATCCCTTATGGGCACATTTATCTTTTATCAGAACCCAAGTTCAAGGCCCTGCAAGATTACCTCTATGAAATCTGGCTAAGAACTTTGCTTAGTCCTCCAAATCCACTGGTGGAGCACTCTTCCTGTTTGTTAAAAAGGACAGAACACTACCTCTGTGTTGATTATCAGGCCTTGAATAGTGTTACCATCACGAACAAATACCATCTCTTGCTGAGCAGTGAGCTGCTAGAATGGGTTGGCATAGCAAAGGTCTTCCCAAAGTTTGACCTGCCTGGTGCATACAAATTTGACTGCATCGGGGAGGGCAATGAATGGAAGATAGCCTTCCACATCAAGTATGGCCAAGTATGGTTATGCCTTAAGCCTCTCCAATGCAATGGTCCCATTATAATAAAGATATCTTCAAAGATATCTTTGACAGTTCATTCTCATCTACATACATGACATTTCAATTCTCTGAAAACCAGCCTCTGCACAACCAGCATGTTTGACAAATGTCTCAAGAAAAATGACCTATACATCAAACTGGAAAAATGCTTCCTGGGATTCGCAGATTTCTAGCAGAGGTTCATCACGGAATTCTCCGGAGTGGTCCCAATTCTTCCATAAGAATTCTGTCTTCAGCTAGATGTTTGAGATCAATGGGCTTTTGAGCAACTAAAGAAGGTCTTCACTTCCGCACATATATTGAAGCTCATGGACCCATGCAAGTCTCTTCTTGTTGAGGCAGACTGTCCTAATTATGCCATTGGGGCAGTACTCTCATAACAGGGATCACTGAGCATTCTCCACCCATACATATTCTGCTCCAGAAAGCTAACTCCCACAGAACAGAAGTAAGAAATCTATGATAAAGAGCTGCTAGTCAATAAGACCACCTTTGAGGAGCAGTGTTGGCACTTGGAAGGCATAAATTTCCTCATCCAAGTATTCATCAACCATAAAAATGTAGAAGGCCTGTGTTCTGTGAAGGCCCTCATCCATCGCCAGATCCTACGGTCTCTGTCTTTCTCTTATTTTGAGATCACGCTACGTTATTGGCCTGGAGGCCAATGCACTGTCCCACAAGGAGGAGTACCTTGATGGCAAGGAAGGACCATCAGAACTTTCCATCATCCTTCCAGTGTACTAGTGAACATGGACCTTTTAGCTCTCATAATATCTTCTCTGACAAGCAACTAATTTGTGACTAAATAGATTTTGCCCAATATCAAGTCTAACCCAGGTTTCTCTGTTAGAAATGGAGCACTTCTGTTCAGAGAGAATGTTTATGCCCCCAAAGGCCCATCCCATTTCCCAAGTCTTTGACTGTGCCATGACTAATCTCCAGCTGGCTATTTGTACATTGGATGACCATAAAACTGACTGTATGACTTTTCTGCAGGCCAGATTGCACACCTCTGTGAGATCATAAGTTGACTCATGCAAGATATATGGCATTCTGAAGGTCCCCCACACTAAACCTCTCGGTGATGTGGTCCCCCCTATCTATTCTTTCCTGACCCTGGGAATGTATATCAATGGATTTTTTGTGGTGGTCCCTAATATCCAGAATTATACCATCATATTTGTAGTTGTAGACCTCCTATTCAAGATATCCTGCTTCATGCCCTTCTGTGAGTTCTCCACCATGGAAGACTGGAGAAGGGTTAACATAGTGACATTCTTTAAATAGAGGAAAAAGGAGGAGCTGGGGGACTATATACCAGTCAGTCTGCGTTTGACACCATGGAAGCTACTTAAGCAATGTATAAAACATTCAATTTATGAATAGTTGGAGGATGAAGGGGTCATCGCTAACAGCCAGCATGGATTTACCAAAAACAAATCATGCCAAACCAGCTTGATTTCTTCTTTGACAAGGTAACTGGTTTGGTGGATAGGGGGAACACAGTGAACATAATACACCTGGATTCAGCAAGGTTTTTGACACAGTCCCACATTCTGATAAGTAAGCTGAAGAAATGCGGACTCGTTGGAATTGCCATTAAGTCGATATATAATTGGTTAAACAACCACAAGCAAAGAGAAACAATTAATGGAATGATGGAGGAATGTCTCAGGTGGGATTCCACAGGGATCTGTTCTGGTTCCATTGTTGTTTAACATCTTTATTAATGACTTGGATGTTAGAATACAGAGTATTCTGATAAAATTTGCAGATGACCCAAAGGTGCGGCAGAGAGAGGTTGTCAACACTTTGGAGGAACGAGCTAAAATTCAGAGGATCTTGATAAATTGGAGAAGTGAGCCATTGGCAAGAAAATGAAATTTAACAAAGATGCTACACTTAGGGAAGAACAACCAAATGCACAAATGCAGATGGAGGGATAACTGATTTTGCAGCAGCACTGCTGAGAAGGATCTGGGAGTAGTGGTGGATCACAATCTCAACATGAGTCAGCAATGCAATGCTGTTTCAAAGAAATCAAGTGCAATTTTGGGTTGTGTAGCAGGGTGGCTACCCGCTCCCAGCCCCAAAGGGTTAAAGTCAGCCCTGGAAGAAGGCTGGGGCTGTAAGTGCAAAGCCCAGGCTGCTTAGAAAGCAGGCTCAGCTGGGTGGCCATGCCCCAAACAGACCAGCAGGCCCTTATAAAAGAGCTGAGAAGCAGGGGCCTGAGAGAGACACAGTCTCCTCTGGTAACAGAGGTAGACAGGCTTGGCTGCTGGGAAGCTTAGGATGCCCAGAGTGGAGCAGGGCTGGGGGGAGCTAGGAGATGTGGGGGAAGCTCTGACTGGGAAACCTCCAGGCTGCAGGGCCTAGGGGACTGGTCCAACAAGGGGTACTGGGGTTGCGGGGTGGCAGCCCTGGGTTAGTTGTAGAGGCAGCAGGCCAACCCCCCTTGCCGGTGATGAAATGGCAATAATACTGCAGTCTGCCTCAGAGAACAGGGGCAAGTGATGACTGGCAGTTGCCTAGACTGAGTCAAGGTGGGGATAAAGGGTGGGGGTTCCCTGGGAGGGGAGACCCTGAGGCTGTGGGGGTACTACAGGGGTGCAGCACCCAAGGTGAGAGGGCACCGGGGTCCGGGCGGGACACGGGGCCGAGTGAAAAGCGGGACTACAAGCCGGAAGAGGGTGCTTCAGAGGCTGGTGAACTGATCCCCCAGATGACCAGCAGGAGGCGCTGCAGGGGTGAGTCGCCGCACGCTTACAGGTTGCAATAACAGAGGCATAGCATGCAAGTCATGGGACGTGATCGTGCTGCTCTACTTGGCGCTGGTTAGGCCTTAGTTGGAGTACTATGTCTGGTTTTGGTCACAAATGATTTGAAAACAATGTAGAGAAACTGGAAAGTATCCAGAGGTGAAAGACAAAGATGATTAAAGGGACAGAATGGAAGCCATATGAACAAAGACTGAAGGAACTGGGTATGTGTAGTTTGGGAAAAGGGAAATTAAGGGAGGACATGAGAGTGGTCTGCAAATACTTGAAAGGCTGCCATAAAAAAGATGGAGAAAAGTTGTTCTCTCTTGCCATAGAGGGCAGGAGAAGATGTAGCGTGTTCAAACTACAGCATAATAAATTTAGTTTAAATCTCAGGAAAAACTTCCTAGCTGTAAGAACAGTAGAACAATAGAACGGACTGCCTCAGGAAGTTGTGGAGCGCCTTCACTTGAGGTTTTCAAAAGGAGGCTAGTTAGCCATCTGTCTTCAATGGTTTAGACCCAACGAATCCTGCATCTTGACAGAGGGTAAGAGTAGATGACCCTCTCAGTTCCTTCTAACCCTATGATTCTATGATATGGGGCAGAAAGTGTTGTAACTTGGTCCTGATCTGGCAGCACATTCATCTGAAGCAAGAAAGAAGTGATTTTTGAGGCTTGTTGAGATTTGTTAGAGTCACAGTACTTGGAAGTTGTTTGCAAAGATGAGGAGATTTTAACGAAATAAGACATAGCCACTCCATGGAGTGCAGGGATGAGAGATAAACATCCTTCTAAATGTACATTACCCTATGCTCGAGTGGATTTTTAAAGCCAAGTATTCTAAGATTCTTATGAGTTTAAGAGTAGTTCAATTGTATAAAATTATTCCTGCTTACATTATCCATCTGACTGATTCACCATCTGCAGCAATATCAGCTGCATATTGAATGATGAGCCTGGACTAGTTTCATATAGAACTCTGAGAACTGACTAAATAAGACCAAATTAGGGGAGTTCCTGCATCTGTAAAGATCATTTATCTCTTTTGTCTTACTTGGAAATATAATGAGAATTATATATACTGATGTTTTCTCTATACAAGTCAGTTACTGTTAACTGACCAGTGAAATAAAGAATTAAAGTACTGTACCAGCAAAGCTGTTTTAGTGGTAGATTCTGATATCACCATTTAAAAATTAAGTTATGTTTTTTACTCATTAAGTTTACTTTGTTCCCGCACATTAAGACTAGAGTGGCTGAATGTTGCAATGCAGTATTTGTGATCTGATCGTTCAAGTTCCTAACTGCTGTTTGATTCTGCTATGTGCCTTCCTCTTTGTTAGTCACTTTTCAGACATTCAAATGAATGTGGGTTTTTTCCCCACTAACATTTAGGCTTTTGTTTATGGGCTTGTTCCTACTCAAGTCAATGGTGAAACTTCCACTGATTTCAACAGAGCAAGGTTTGGCCCCATAGGAATACTTTATTCCTTGAAAACAACAATATTTTATAAGACTATGAACATCCAATATTTCCTATTGCAGTGTTCAGCTGTCCAGTCTAGGAAAAGAAACAATACTATGAATCTTAAGGCTTGTCTGCACACAAGTTGTACTTGTTTATTTAAATAGGTGGAAACTCTTGTGTGGACACTTATTCTGGATTTCAAAAGTCTTATTTTGATTGAGCTTAAACCTGTTCTTAATTTAAATTTATTTTAATTCCTAATTTAAATTT
>ML677348.1:1160946-1289068 GCA_007922305.1 Dermatemys mawii
CTCTCTCTCTCTCTCTCTCTCTCTCTCTCTCTCTCTCTCTCTCTCTCCTCCCCAGGACGTGTGTGGATTATATTAGGAACCAGGAAAGCATATTTAAAAAACCAGGTTGACCCTATGAAAAGGAATTGCAAGGCATTCAGGGCCTGAACCTTAGTGTAAAGGGTATATGGAACAGATTTGCCTTGAATGATAAGCAACGAATGATTCCATCCAGCCCTCAAAAATTAGAAAAGCTATCGATCTCTGTTGATCCCCAAATGGGATCCACCTATAAAATCAATAAGAGAATGGTTCACATCATGTGAGATATTTTGCCTGAGGACCCCAAACTGGGCATTCCCCTTCCCAGGAATAGACACCAAAATGGCTAAATGAAAGTATTGTTAATCACCTATGAAATAATCTCTTCTAATTTGCATAAGGAAAAAACGTTTCTCCCCCCCACCTAGTTAAAAAGAACTGCAGTTTACCAAGCCAGGCCCGCACTGCTTTCCTATGCAAAGTGGCCCACTATACATTAAGTAGATCAAGAGGTAGGTGATGAAGTGGCAAGTTAAGCAAACTAGAAATGTGGCTGTATGAATGATGGTCAAATTGGATGAACTGCCTGTTATTCCAAGAAATCCAAGCCAAATTTTTTCACCCCAAATTATAAACTATATATTGTTTTCTTTGTAAATCAAGTATCAGAGGGTTAGCAATGTTAATCCGTATCCACAAAAACAACAAGGAGTGTGGTGGCACCTTAAAGACTGATAGATTTATTTGGGCACACCATGCATCTGAAGAAGTGGGTTTTTTACCTACAAAAGCTTATGCCCAAATAAATCTCTTAGTCTTTAATATAACACTGGACTCCTTGTTGTAAATCAGGTATACCATGGATCATCTGTCTTTCACACTAAATTAGAAGCTGCACATTTGTTTGCCTTGTGAGTCAGATCTACATCCTTCTACATATGAATAAAGAGATAAAGTGTATGAGGTCATATTTTTTTATTGGACCAAATTCTGCTGGTGAGAGAGAGACAAGCTACACAGAGTTTTTCCTCATGTCTGGGAAAAGTAATGAGTGTCACAGCTAATTGCAAGATAGAACAGATAGTTTAGCGTAAGTAGTTTTCACATATTCTAAGGAATCATTCAACCTGAAGTTTCCTGTTAACACCCCTGTAGTCATAGGACAAAAACGGGGGGGGAGGGGAAGTAAGTGGGTTACAGATTGTTGTAATAAGCCATAAAACCATGATTTATTAAGACCATGTTTTTTAGTATGTAGCAAAGTTATTAATTTGAAAGTGTTGTGCAGGTTTGCTTTGAGGATGAGGAATGATAGGTCAGCTAGAGTGATCGCTTTGTGAAAAGTGTTCACCCAGAGGTGATAGAGTATCTTTCTCTTTTATCATTTTCCTGTGCAAGCTCATTTGATAGTGTAGTGATTGTCTGGTTTCACCCACATAGTTGTTGGGGCATTTAGAGCACTGGATGAGGTACACCACTTGTGATAGGCTTGTGTAGGAAACATGGATCTTGAAAATTGTGTTTGTGAGGGTGTGAGTGTTGATCATTGTAGCAGCAGAATATGTTTGCAGGTTTTGTCTGTTGTTCTGGCAGGATCTTGTGCTGCTTTGATTGGTCCTGCTCTATAGGGAGCTTGCTTCTGATGATGAGCCTGGAGAGTTTGGGGGGTTGTTTGAAGGATAGAAGAGTGGGTTCAGGAAAGATTTCTTTCAGGAAGTGGGCTGCATCATTATAGTTTGATTCCAATGTGGGGTGCTGAGTGACAACTAGGGGTGCTTTTGCAGTGAGAGGGAGATTTATTTCTGTATTGTAACACGTTCTCTCGGGGTATTTGGGTGACTAGTTCCATGATGCGATCTATTTCTCTGGTGGAGTGTCCTTGTTTGGTGAAGGTGGTTTTGAGTGTGTGAAGATGTATCAGACTGTCTCCTTGGCGCATATTCTGTGGTATCTGAGTGCCTGGCTGTTGGTGCTAGTATGGGAATATTTCAAAGAGAATTTGATGGATTAGCAATGGTTGTTGAAGTTGTGGGTGAAATCTAGGAGTCCAGAGTATGAAAATAGCATCAGTTTATCTCTGGTATAGCTTCAGTTTTGTGTTGCATTTATCTAAAATTCTTCAAGATGGCTCAGGAAGAGATTGGCATATTGGGAAGGCATCTGAATATTCATTGACTGATCTTATGTTTTAGACAAAGTGTATGTTGTTGAATTGTTATGGGTGAGGATGAAATGCATGAATTTGGTGATGTGTTTGAGGAGGATATCGGAGGGTTGTCCATTGTCTTGTAAATATTTGGGGCAGATGGCTATGCTGTCCTTGTGAGGGATGTTGGTATACAAAGAAATGACATCTATGGCAGTGAGGATGGTGTTCTGAGAAGGTTGTTGATGTTGCAGAATTTGTGGCTGAGTCCTGAAGGAAGCTAGCCTTTTTTGTGATGAGTGGTTTGAGGATGGTTTCTACAAGTCTCAGTTTGTGAATGTTATGAATATATGTTAATAATATTCATTCTATTGGAAATTCTAAATAATGTGAAATATTTATATATAATCAAAGAATATATGGAGTATGCCCTTCAAATGTAGAAGATTATATGTATTTTGTTGTGTTTCATTGTAAATAATTGCTGCACTGTAGAAGTTTTATGAATTGTCTGGCCCAAGGAGGAAGAAATGTTAAAAGATGTAAATCAGGGTATAATGTTAGGATATTAAGAGAAATTGCTTAAAAGGTAGGATCCCAATCAATAATAGGGGTTAATAATGAAATACTATCCTTGAAATGAATCAAACTTAAAAAAATTCTGATAACAAAAGGATTGAAGACATTTGTTATATATCCAACATCATATACAAGACAGCAACGGAAGAAGCAAAGAAAGTAAGAGAGCAAAAACCTAAGCACTCACTTGACATGTATCCAGCAGGAGTCAGAGGGTGACCCCCTCCGAAAGTAGCACATATAAAACTGGGGTCACCATGTGCTCAAAAGAGTTGCTTGAACCCAACAAGAAGCTGCTTTGTTCGTTGATGTACCTGCTGAACCTCAACTTCAGTCTATGATAATTCCTTGCAAGACTATAGTATGTGTAGTGCACACAATTGGTTGTGTCTACATTTGAGTGTGAACTGTTGATTATCCACTAATGTGGTTCTAGGTGAATTAATAAATGGTTGGTTGGTTAAGAAAAAGTAAGTGGCCTGAATTGAGAAATACTATTCAAGCTAAAAATTGACATGAAAAGAACCCAACATTAAAACTGGTAAACTAACCTTCCCTGGATTCAATAAAAGGGGTTATCAAATTGAATTCTCTTAAATATTAGCAACCTAGTTGGCTAGGTTTCAGCTTTAAAATCTAATTGGTACTCTAGCAAATTCATAAATTGACCCCCTTTCATACTTAGATTTAGCTTGCATAATTCAATGTAATCTGTAGAAGGTTATTATTTGCATTACCATAGCTCTGACTATGGACCAGGACTTTATTGTGATAGGCACTGTACAACCACAGAACAAAATATTTTCCCTGCCCCAAACATCTTATAATCTAAGTATAAAATTAGAAACCTGGGTTAGTTGTAGGGGTGAGCAAGCAGGGTGGCCATCATAGGCACTAATAGTGGTTGATGTACAGCCCTGCCACTCATCTTTATTTGCCCTGTTGATCAATTTTTGGCTCAGCAGCTCATGGGGAGTGGGGATGCCAAAAACATTGTCCACTCTGCCTGGCAAAGGGCTAGGGCTGCTCCTGCAAGAGAGAGATTGAAGAGCTATTCCAGTATAGCTATTCTGGTTAACTTCCCTGTATAGACAACACCATAGAGCATAAACAGAGAAATCACTCATGTTAGTAAAAATAAAGTGGGAGATTGTTGTAAATCTCTTTGATGTAATCCTGACAAAGTTCAATATACAGTACAAGGAGAAAAGCCTTTTTGACCTGGAAATAGTGAACTCTGCTGTTTTTAAATGCACTTTAATTGTCCATCACCATTTAGTATCACACCAGAACAACAAGAAATAATGCAACTGGATAGCAAACTGTGAACAGTGCACCTTCAGAACTAAGCCGCATAATGTGTGGTTGCTGGAAACAGAAAAATTGAATCTGTGCTTCATGCTATAGTTCAAACAGGAATTTATTCAGGGAAGTCCTTTGGACTGTGTTATGCAGGAGGTCAAAGTAGATGAACACAATGGTCCTTTTGGCTTTATAATCTCTGAAGTTTGAGTCACTTTTCAGATTAGAATCACATTTCATTACCATTGTCTGAGTATACTGGAATAAGTGTCAGTATCAGAAACTCAGTGTTGAAGTACAAAGTATTAAGTATCAGCATACACTCTGATAGGTATCTTCAAAGTGCTACATGGTCTAGGCCCAAGATAGCTAAAAGATCATCTAAGGTTTGGGGGTGAAGAAGACTGTTGACAATTATGCTCCTCTAGCACAATAGAATTCCACAATAAGAATAAAGTCTGTCTGTACAGGAGACAGAAATTTCTGTGTACCACTCTAGGATGGTGGAACGAACACCCCCAGGAATTAAGGACCATCCCAAACTCACCAGTTTCCACTCAAAGTGCAAGGCACATTTCTTTGATCTTGGCTTGTCTAACATGAGCACACAGCAAGAGGTATATTTATATATAAAACCCAACGTACTCAGAGACTACCAAAACAATACACTCTACTGCACATGCTTCTCCCTCTGGGAAGAAGAAGATAGAACAAACAAACATGTGACAGATGTTAGTCACATTGCTTAATGCATTACTAGAAGACTCTCAGATACCGCAGTGATAAGTATGGTAGAAGAACTATTGTACAGCTTAGATAAGCAAAACTGGGCAAAAATACCTTATAAGGCGGGCACAAATAATCACTCAAACAAAATATCAAATTTACTGCAGCTGTGTTCCAAACTCTGCTGAATATGCCAGCAGGCAAATTTACTGGGAAAACAGAAAAGTATAAATGAATATTAGAGAATATTTATGGAAAGTAAATTATGAACTTGTAAACATAAGTGTCTGCACTAAGAACATAAGACTGGCTGTACTGAGTCAGACTAAAGGTCCATCCAGCCCAGTATCCTATCTACCAACAGTGGCCAACGCGAGGTGCTCCAGAGAGAGTGAACCTAACAGGTAATGATCAAGTGATCTCTCTCCTGTCATCCATCACCCCCCTCTGACAAACAGAGGCTAGGGACACCATTCCTTACCCAGCCTGGCTAATAGCCATTAATGGACTTAATCTCCATGAATTTATCCAGTTCTCTTTTAAATCCTGTTATAGTCCTAGCCTTCACAGCCTCCTCAGGCAAGGAGTTCCACAGGTTGACTGTGCGCTGTGTGAAGAAGAACTTCCTTTTATTGTTTTAAACCTGCTGCCCATTAATTTCATTTTGAGATGAGGAGATCACATCTGTATGCAGTTTTCAGGATTTGGGGCACCATGGATTTATATAAGGGCAATAAGATATTCTCCGTTTTATTCTTTATCCCTTTTTTAATGATTCCTAACATCCTGTTTTTTGACTGCTGCTGCACACTGTGTGGACATCTTCAGAGAACTATCCATGATAACTCCAAGATATTTTCCTGATCAGTTGTAGCTAAATTAGCTCCCATCATATTGTATATATAGTCGTGGTTATTTTTTCTAGTGTGCATTACTTTACATTTATACACATTACATTACACTAGAAGCATAAACCAAAGGCTATGTCTACACTATGACCAAGGGGTATGATTCCCCTGCTCACATACATACACTTGTTCTCATCAACCTAGTGCAAGTATAAATAGCAGTGTCACCATGGTAGCACAGATAATGTCACTGGAGATTCAGTGTAGCATTGTCAAGTACCAACCTGCCTGAAACTGATAGGTAGGTACTCAGCAGAGCTGAGCTGTGCCTCTGCTTGTAATAGTTGCCAATAGCAGATATGTTGCTATTTATACTAGTCCTAGCTCAATGAGCAGGGGAATCACATCCCTGCCTCTTAGCAAAGACATAGTCTAAAAGTTACTCATTTGATGAAGGAATCAAACATAGAATAGGATCTTTGAAGAATGTATAGTAGTAAGAAAAGATCTATTGTCTAGTACTTGATATATAAGACTACTATGGAGTTAGGCCTCCCAGGCTGTATCACCAGGTGCACTCTATGACTGTGACCAGGTCACTTAGCTCATCTGTAAAATGGATATAGTATTCCTACATGAGAGGGATGTTAGCCAGAACTTTATAATCCTTTACTGGAAAGAATTGTAGCAGTACAAAGTAAAACAGCACTAAAGGTCTATTTCTTTCCTTCCACTCTGAGTGAGACTCAAAGTCATTTGAGGTCTCTGGCTGTGATTGAGTCCATTGACCTCTCCCTCCCTTCACACATTGGCAAAACAATCCCTAGCCATAACACTGATGAATTGGAGCTTGAACAAAGAGCAGCCTCAGCAACAACCAGGAAGTCTGAAGTTTGAGGATAAGTGCCTGGGGACTATCTCCAATTTAATGACTGGCTTCCCCCTAATAAATTTCAGCTAAAACTCCCTTTCTACAGGGCAGATGCAGAAGCCAAGGTGGAAACCAGTAACTTTAATCCCATCCACTGCTTCCAACTAATCTCTCTAAAAAGATTTCTTTAGACATATGCTCCTTCAATCCAGTCTAAATGCTGGTCACTTGTTTTCTCTCTACACCCCATGACAACAAGTTGTTCTGCTTTGTTAGTGCATTCAAATGGGTTCTTTCAGATCTACTTAAAAATATTAAGTAACTCACCTTAAATTACTCTGGGGGGCATTCTGCACCAAAATATTAAAAATTTTGCCCCCAAATATTAAAAATTTTGCTCCCAAATATTAAAAATTCTGAACCTAAAAATTAAAAATTCTGCACACAATACTTTAAAATTCTACAAGTTTTCTTTGTCAATAAATAAAGTGCAGGAGATCACCCTGAAGCTCCCCCACGCCCAGTACATAGATTCAGTGGTGAGGCTACACTCGACCCTCATACAACACAAGGCCTGGGCGTGCCCCAGAAAAACCTTGGGGACCTGCCCTTCTGCACCAGGAACACCATGTGTGGGGCAGGCAGGCTTAACCAGGCAGGGTCTAAGTGTGTAGGGACTCAGGTGTGGGGTGAGAGGATTCTGTGTGGGTCAGTCTGGGTTCAGGCAGCTCAGTGGGAAAGGGGCTAGGTGTGGAGGGGTCTAGATGCTCATTGGCGGCTTCCATTTGCAGGGGAAATGAGACTCTGCAGGGGCTTCCAGGTGAATCTGGCTGAGACTCAGCAGAGGGGTCTGAGTTTGGGGGGTTTCACCAGGAGGGTCTCGGGGAGTGGGGATTGGTGGGTTCATGGGTGTGGGTCTGACACAGTCTCAGCCACTGCCTGCAGGGGAAGAGGAAGCACAGGCAGGACACAGTCTCAGCCACTGCCTGCAGGGGAAGAGGAAGCACAGGCAGGACCAGCAGCTGATCCCAGCTCAGGGTAGGAGTTACTGGCTGGGGTGCCCCTATCCCTGTGGTGATTTAACTATCCACCGGCTGCTCCAGGTGCCTGAAACTATGTACCTGTGCTGCCAGAGAGTGGTGTGTGACTGTTCTTGAACCTTCCCTTTGCTTCCTGGTCAGAAAGTCACTTGTTTTTCTGGAGGGAAGAAAAGAAATCTGCGGGGGATATAAATTCTGCACACATGCAGTGACACAGAATACCCTCAGGAGTATTAAATGTCTTTTGGTTTACCTGTTCCATATGTTACAGAAGAAAAAAAGAAGCTATTCTTGGCTTGAATTTATTCTTAAATAAGAACCTAAGAATGGCCATATCGGGTCAGACCAATGGTCCATATAGCCCAGTATCCTGTCTTCTGATTCTGGCCAGTGCCAAATGCTTCAGAGGGAATGAACAGAGTGTGATAATTATTCAGTGATCCATCCCCTATCATCCAGGTGCAGCATCTGGCCGTCAGAGACTTCAGGTCACCCAGAGTCATGAACATTGCTCCTTGAAGGCTTGTGAAAGGCTGTTATCCTCATCCTGAGAACCGAGCTTTCTGCAGTTTCATATTATTTGTCAAGTGCAGCCCTGTGATACTTGAACATGTTCCTTTTGTTCTTCTTTTATGACATTCTGTATTGTAGATGCTACCCTTACCACATTTAACTACAGAAAAGGCAGAGTGAACACAGCAGGGAGAGACTTGCCTGAGTTCATTTAATTAGCAAATGTATCATTCATACGACTCTGGCAGAAGTAACTGTATGAGCTAGGTTAAGGACACTCCCATTCCTAGCAGCAGTCTAATACTTATTTTTGCTTCCAGACTCCTAGGTACAAGTTCAGTGAACTGAGTGGTTTCAATGATTCTTTGTCAAGAGATAAAGGATTCATGGACTGGGGCAGAAGAAAAGTACTGCAAACATTAAATATAATATATCTACGCTCTTGTGAGGTTCTACTGTCACCATAGTCTCTGAGCACATAGTTTGGAAGATCATTAAAGATATGCAGAAATATACAGATTCAGTCTGCTATAATGTCAATGGTTTCATTAAATCCATCTTTTGCTTCAAAAAGAAGCTATTGAAGCCTTAGACCAGTGTTCCCCAAATGGGAAGCACTGAATTTGTCAAGGACAGAGGAGGGGAACAGTATGAGCGGGAAGATCTGCATGGTCTTCCTTGCCATCTTACAGCCAAGTGTGCTCACACGGGAGAGAGTGAAGCAGTCAGAGTTCTTCCCTGTCCTCTGGCAACTTTAGGAAGCTGAACATAATTTATGTATACACGTCTGTATGCTGCAGCCTGTCTGGCTCAAGCTTTTATCACTTCCTCTGCTTCCATGGCTCTGAGCCATCAACAAACACACAAGCCACCAGCATTTCTCATTTCTGGTGACACTAGAAAATCTTTCTCTTACAGTTAAAATGTGTGGCCATCCATACACTCCCATACACAAAGTTAAGATCTGCAGCATTAAGTACAGTTGAAGCTTGATCTTAGAAGAAGGCAAATAAAACAGACAATGCCTGCAACCCAGTTTTCCTGCCCCACAATGCACTTCAGAAGTTCTGAATGATCAGTCATTATGGCATTTGTTATGCAGATGATCCATCCTTTCCCCTCTGCATTGTTTCCTCAATACGATAATTATATTATCTCCCACCCCCACTACTCTGCAGAATCCTTCCACTGATTCCCCTTTTGCCTGACATCAAGTTCAAGCTTTGTGCCCTCACAGCATCCCCTACATACTTAGGTTCTCTGGTATCTTATTGAACAAGTCACCTCAGGTGCTATGCTCTGCCAATAGCGCCAGCCTTGGCTGTTTTCTCACAAGCACCTTTAGAACGAACAGGGGCTCATTCTAAAAGTTAGAGACCGAGACTGGGGATTTTATCCCATCACTGATGAGATTAAATGATATTTGTTTGACTCTGAAGAATTGATGCTTAGAATCTGATTTCAATTGAGCCTGAATATGCTCTAATTAAACCAGACTGGAGGAGGAGGTTCAAATTTCTTGTCCCTCATCCTAGTAGCAATCCTTTAAAATCAACTCTCATCTCTACCCAAGCAATATTTGCTGCTATTATCAAAAATGAGCATTAAGATATCATTGGAATATATCCTCTTTAATCTCACATGCCGTTATAAATTTGGATTATCTTCAGTGGAAGTATGACTGGTTTGTACCAATAAATGAGATCAAAAAGGATTAATGAGACATCATTTGCTGTTTAGTTTGGAATAGAATCCTGATCTGCAGACTGGAGACTTGGTGTAGAGATGAAGTGAAAAATAATGCTGTGGCAGAAGCTTCCAAAGAATGAGGTATCAATTCACTGTTCCTGATCTCACCAGGCAAGGTACTTGCAATAAATATATTATCTAAGCATCAGGATAGTAAGACTAGAAATATTGTTTAAGCATCAAGATACTAGGGGCAGGACTCCAAGGTTAGATGTAAATGTGAATCTAATGAATCCAAGTGTCAGACAAATATTAGGTTTATGGATGTTAATGCATACAGTCATGTTCAACTCATTGATTGCCACTAGTCAATTGACTGAAGAAATGACAAGCTGACTGGGGTGAATAAAATAAAATAAAATAAATAAATATGGGCAGAGGTCCCAAAGTCCTGCCTCATCAAAATTCTTGGAGTTCTGTCGCCCTACAACATAAACTAAACATATGGAGGCTAACTGCTACAGGTGTTCACAGAAACATATCATTCCTGAATGCCCCAGCTTGCTTCACTGTAACATCCCCAGAATGACATTTTGCTTAGAAATTCTGTGACAGATCCTCTCACCTACAATGGAAGTACTTTAATAATCTCCATCAATTGGAGAGATTTAGTTCTACCAATATTCCTTATTTTATGTACAGAGAATGGCTGTTATACTGGTATATCATTTTAGAATCAAATAAAAATTAAAGTGTGCTTTCAGCACGTGTATAAAACAGGAATGATTCAGCTGAAGTCAGTATCTACACCTGTTTAAAACAAGAGAAAATCAATTCCTCTGCTACTATATTTTGTATGTACTTTCAGTCTTATTATTATAGTGCAGCAATTTATTTAGAGATTGCAGTTTCCATAGACTTCTGGTTTGTAGCGTTAGGCTTCAATGTTAGAATGGGGTGATCGGTTTTTTGGTTTTTAATGGCTTTATTACATAAAGCAGATCAGAAAACAGCCTGTCATAAAAAGCACCATTTATCACATCATCAAGTTGAGTAGCTGAGCTGACTGAAAAATTTTTGTAGGAAACAAGAAGTTATGGCTTGCCCAAAACAATTTTTTTATTAAAATTAAAAAATAATTTTGGTCAAAACAGTACAAAAATAAATGGTCAATTTCAAATATTCATTTTGGTCAAAAAAAGTTTGAAAAATGTCAACCAGTTCTTCCAAATCTTAAAGGCTAAGTTTACAGTTGATTAGAGTGTTATTCTCTGTTCTGGCTACGTGGCAGAATTTATAGATCTTAAGGACAGAAGGGACCATTATGACCACCCAGTCTGACCTCCTGAGGACAAAGAACCTCAGATAGTAATCTCTTTATCAAGCCCATAACTTCTGTTTGAGCTACACTGAATCCTTTTAGAAATATATCCAGTCTGAATTTAAAGACTTCCATCCATTGCTCCATCCATCCAATGGTTAATTTCCCTCACTATTAAAATTTTGTATCTTTATTTCCAGTCTCAAATTGTCTAGTCTCAACTTCCAATCCTTGGATCTCATTATGTCTTTTTCTGCTAGATGTAAGAGCCATTCATGACCACAGATCTCTTCCCCATGTATGTACATCTAGATAGTTAGCAGGTTACCTCTTAACCTTCTCTTGGATATTCTGAACAGATTGAATTTCTAAAGTCTCACATTATAAGGCTTGCTTTCCTGGCCTCAGCTTGTTCTTGTAGATCTTTCCTGATCCCTTTCCAGTTTTTCAACATCCTTTTAAAAGTGTTGACCTCAGAACTGGACAAAGTATTCCAATGACAGTCTTACTAAAGCCATATGCAGAGGTAATACCAACTCCTACTTGATATTCCTTTGCTTGTATATCTGAGGATAATATTCACCCTCTTAGATATAGCAGCACATTGGGAACTCATGTGCCATTGGTAATCTATCTCCTCACCCCACTACTTTTCAATATCAGTGCATTCCAGAAAACAGTCTCCCATCCTGGAAGTGTGATTTACATTCTTTATTCCTAGTTTCCTGTCCAGTGTAAACACAGTGCTATTTCCAAGGCTGACCTGAAGATTGAAGGGAGCTTGAGCAAGATTAGGAACACCCTGCCCTCCTCCAATTTACCTGAGCAATTTGACTTCAGAAAGGGGTTTGTATGTAGCAGGCGGGGAGGGAGTACTTGCAGAAGTGAAGCCTAGTGGCTTGTCTTTACAATCCTAGCAACCCTAATGCAAGCAGAGACACTCCTCGTAGGCCCACGGGCTAGTTCTGTTAACCAAGAGCTTGCACAGTATGCAGCCACACCCTCCAGCTCCATCACCTTATGCCATGCAAAACAGCCTGACAATTTTTTTTGAGATGTTGTGTAGTTTGTTCAATTTGCAATGGAGTTATTCCAGCAGCCCACAAGCAAATCCATCACAGCTCAGGGTAGTGGAAAAGCTGTATGCATCCGAAAGTCTGAACCAGATGGTGGTTGCTAGGATTCAAGAAGCATATCCAGTTACCCAGAAGTTTGGTGCAGGAGGAATCTGTCACATGGGGATCACTCACATCTAAATGGTGTAACTTCATTTGAGTTTAAACGGCTTATTCATGAGCTATCAGTGTTAGTGTTGCTTCTCAGGCCTCCAGCCAGAAGAGGTCACAAGCATGCTGCTGCTCTCTGGTTATTTTTACCTAAGGTCATGTACAGTTGTAGGGGTTTTTTTCCCTTTCCCGAAATCCGTAGCATCTCTCTATAAGCCACTCGCACATTTCAGTCATAATAACGTGGAGAAAAATCAAACACAAGGCATCAAGCCCAGGAACTTTTAAGAGCAACATCTGCTCACAGTACATTTTAGCTTTGCTTTCTCCTCCCTTGGTAGCAACTTCTGAGAAATCTGTTGGCCTAGTTTAACAGCAGGAGTTAAGTTGCCCCTGCAGTGGGTACAGATTTAAGAACAAAACAGTAAGAAAGGAGATAACATAGAAAAGAAGTGTTGGTTTTTACAATTCATTTTTGCACTCTGAGAAATGCACAGAGCTTAAATGTGTTCTGTTATTAATACAGGAACTTTAATAAGGGTAGGGTAGAAAGGAACTTCTGCTAAAATATTTTTAGGGTAGTTATTATAAAGAGAGTATCGTGCTGCCCTGACCTTCCCATCTATATTGCAATGAACTATGATGCTAATTAACACAATTTCAGGAAATAATGCATTACATTTCTAGATTACCTACAAGTAGTGCAGGTGCTGCTATTACATTACAGGCAGACCCAGCTATAGATAATAGTATAATGCAATGAAACCTACTTATACCAAATTAGGACACAACAAAACTATTCTACAATAACATAGTTCCAAATTATTTTAACTTGTAAAATGCATATCCAGTTACCCAGAAATTTGGCTAGTGAAGAAAATGACTTCCCTACTGGGTGCCACAGCTTATAGACTTGACTTGTAGTGGGACCCAGAATCTCGTTGGGGGAAGTAGGGCTTGCATACTAAGATAGGATCCAAATGTTTAGCTCGAATGCACAAGAGAAGGCTCAGTAATATTAAGTGGAAGAAAAAAGACCTTATGTTTGTCACATATTTAGATTTTACTGATCACATTCCAAAGTCCACTGAAGTCAATGAGAGTCCTTCCATTTAGTTCAGGGGACTCCTGATTGGGCCAATCTAGCATTCCAATGTACAGCTCAAGCCACTTTATGGAGGAAGGCAACCAGCACTACTCACAGTTTACAGATGGGGAAATTAAAGCGTGAAGTAATGGGCACATTGTAGACTCTGAAATAGTATTCAGGTTGCCTGACTCCTTGCCAGGGCTTTAATGCTATGCTGCTTCCCCAGCAATTTCTGCCCACAGCCTGGTCTGTAAAGAAAGACAATGGAGGGTAATATATATAATTTATTTCCAGAGATCCAACAAAATATTACTCCAAGTACAAGATAGATATTATGTATTTCAAAGGAGCAAAATATACGCTGCAGTGTATAAAATATATTAAGATTTCAGTATGATTTAAATCTCACTGTAAAGGGCACCTATTCATTTGTCCTATTTTAAAACTGAAAAGGTTTTTTTTTTTCCTGCAATGAACCTGCTGGGACTTTAATGTTATTTGATTACAGATAATTAATTACTTAGTGACTTTGTATCAAGTTAGAGAGAGGCGACTGCTGAAATGACTGAACAATAATGGCTAGAATTCATTGTGGTTAACTGAACTATGGAACGTTTTTCCTATAAAATGTGTGACTCAAATCTGACCCCTTTTTGGCCTCAAGCAGCAACAATTTTGAAATAAGATGTCACCTGTTAATTACAAGCAATGTAATCCCATTAGGGGAAGTTAAAAGAGATAAAGAATTATTGTCTCATCTGTAAATGTTTTGCATCAACATTTGTCAGAGAACAGAATAAAAAAAAGATGCTATTTAAATTGCATTGCTCAATGAATGAATGAAGCAGAAAGACATTTGCCAATGCTAAATTATCCTACATGGTAAATAAATAAATAAAATAAGAATGGAACAGAGTCTGCTTTTATAGCATCTCTCTTCCACCCATATTAATATGTAATTTGAATTAGTCATGTTCTAAAAACCAATCACACACTACTATACAGTAGAACCTTAGCATTATGAACTCTGGGAATGGAGGTGGTTTGTAACTCTGAAATGTTCATAACTCTGAACAAAACATTATAGTTGTTCTTTCAAAAGTTTACAACTGAACATTGACTTTTTACAGCTTTAAAACTTTACTGTGCAGAAGAAGAATGTTGCTTTCCCTTTACTTTTTTAGTTGTTTATGTTTAACACAGTGCTGTGCCGTATTTGTTTTGTTGTTGGTCTTGTTATTGTCTCTGCTGCTGCCTAATTGTGCACTTATGTATCCAAATGAGGTGTGGCTGACTGGTCAGTTCATACCTCTAGTGTTTGTAACTCTGAGGTTCTACTGCATATCAAAGATTTCTAAAATAATCTTTTTAGGGCCCAATTCAATACATTGCCTATCAGGCTGAAACTTGTGCAAGGTCATGGTGTGTTCTGAGAATGCATTTACTGTACATATACCCTTCAAAATAGATGTGGAGAATGAGAGAGACATTTCTTGCCAACCAAAGCTGTGTTTACTGGTTAAAAATGAAGTTCCAATGACATTTTGTATTTTTATAAAGTTTTGTGTGATTTAGGTAAGCATCCTCATCCCCAATCTACAGATGGGAGAAAATGAGGCACAGAGAGGTTCAGTCACTTGATCGGGTGACACAGGGGGTCTGTTGTAGAGGAGGGAATAGAATCCAAATAATCCAATTCCCAATGCTTTGGCCAAAAGACCATCTTTTCTCTCAAGTTGCCCAATCTTAAGCAAAATAAGCAGTCATGGGATAAGAGGGAAGGTCCTCTCACAAATTAATAATTGGTTAAAAGATAGGGAACAAAGGGTAGGAATAAATGGTCAGCTTTCAGAAAGGAGAGAGGTAAATAGCGGGGACCCCAACAACCTGAACTGGGACAAGTGCAGTTCAACATTTTTACAAATGATCTGGAAAAAGGGATAAACAGTGAGGTGGCAAATTTCCAGACTATCTAAAATTACTAAAGACAGTTAAGTCCAAAGCCAACTGTGATGAATTAAAAGGGATTTCACAAAACTGGGTGACTGGGAAACAAAATGGCTGATGAAATTCAGTGTTGATTAATGTAAAATAATGTACATTGGAGAACATAATCCCAACTCTACATATAAAATGATGGAGTCTAAATTAGCTATTATTGTTGAAAAAAAAAGATCTTGAAGTTGTTGTGGATACTTCTCTAACAACATCTGCTCAATGTGCAGCAGCAATCGAAAAAGCTAACAGTGTTAGGAACCATTAGGAAAGGGACCAGTAATAAGACAGAAAATATCATAATGCCACTATATGAATCCATGGTATACCCACACCTTGAATATTGTATGCCAGTGTGGTCACCCCATCTCAGAAAGATAGAATAGGAAAAGTTAAAGAGAAGGGCAATAACAATTATTAGGAGTATGGAACAGCTTCCATATGACAAGTGACTAAAAAGACTGAAACTGTTCAGCTTGGAAAAGAGAAGAATAAGGGGTGATATACTAGAGATCTATAAAATCATGAATGGTGTGGAGAAAGTGTTATATACACTTTTACATAACACAAGAACAATGGGACATCTGATGAAATTAATAGGCAACAGTTTTAAACAAACAAAAGGCAGTACTTCACACAGCATATAGCCAACCTCTGGAAGTTGCTGTCATGGGATGTTGCGAAGGCAAAAGGTATAATTGGGTTAAAAAAACAATGTGATACATTCATGGAGAATAAGTCCCTCAATGGCTATTAGCCAAGATGGTCAGAGATGCAAGATTGGCCATTTCTGGAAGACAGGACAGTGGGCAAGCTGGACTATTGGTCTGACCCAGTATGGCCATTCTTATGTTATGTTAGTTCTCTTCTCGAATCCTCTGCCTTCATTTCAAGAGATGAAAGGAAACCAGTCAAATACACAACACTGTCTTTCCATCCCTGTTGTCCAGTCTACAAACCATATTTTTGTATTTGGGGCATGAATATCAGTCATTACAAAGGCCTGAACATGAAGCCCTTGGGCAAAACTCTCATTCAGAATGACGGCAAGAAAACTTGTTTAGTCTAATACAATGGTGTACACGCTTTTCCAGTCATACCCTCCTTCCATTCAAGGAATTTGTCATTCCTCACCCTCTCACTCCATTATTTGTAATCTGAAGGAATCCTATATTTCTGCATTGCTGCTGGCATGGGTGCTGCCTTCAGAGCTGAGAAATCAGAGAGCGGCAGCTGCTGGCTGGAGTGTTCATGTTTCTGGTGGTATGGGAGGGCCATATTTTTGAATCTCACTCACATCCTACCCCGCAATACCAACTCTATTTTTTATCCCACTCCTGCTATTATGCCAGTGGGTCCTGTGGGACTTATGAGATCCCAGTTTTTTCAGGCCCCTCCCAGAGAACCTGGTGCACCCCCCTCAATTTGTGCACCACTGCTCTAATACCTACCACATTTAGGAAAGGAATGGATCTCTGGCTATCTAAATCAGCCACCTTCAATACATAGCTGCCTGGTCCTATTATTTCCATAACTGTATTTGATTTTCAGTGAAGAACTCTAATGTTTGTATCAGATGGGTTTATTTCTGTCTGCAAGGCCACTCTGATGTAATATGCAGGCCAAATATAAAAAGGGAAGGAAGCAATTCTACGCTATAAAAATGCGGGAAGACAGAGGGTGAGGAAGAGAGAGGGAGTCCAAAAACCAGGGAAGGAAGGGTACATATCAAAGTAGAAAATTATTACTTCTCAGAGTTGAGTATTACTGCTTAATTCCAATCTGTTAAATTAAATAACCATATTAGGGACTACAGAATGTGGTGGGATGAATGTTCAGGGAGGCTAAAGGACTGGAACATACACTGAAGTTCATCTAAAGAACCAAATACCTAGGTTAGGACCAGTCAACATTTGTCAGTAGTTACCAGTCAGTGAGGTCAGAGAGACAGCAATATTTCCCTTTACTTAAATGATAAAAAGTTGCCATAACTCAATACCATTCTTTGGCAGCTTCTGGTGAAAGTTTATATTTTAATAGCACCCACATTAAGCGGTAAAAGCAGCAACTTTTAGATTGTGTTATAAAATATCCAGTTGTTATTTCAGATGTTTTTTAATTTCTGCATAGGATTTAGGATTTGTTTTCATTTACAAAATCTTTTCTGGTCATTTTAAATTAGAACCAAGGGGGAATAATTGCTAGTGGTCCTTTTGTAACACTGTTGTATGGATACTTAATAGTGTCTAGTTCTTTTCATCGATAGATCTCAAAACACTTCCCAGTCTAATATATTTATCCTCACAACATTCTTGTGGGGTAGGGCAGTATTATCATCATTTTACAGATGAGGAACTAAATAACTTGTTCAAGGTCTGTAGCAGAGGAGGGAACTGAATCCAGGTCTCCTATATTTTACAATGGTGCCCTTACCATTGGACCATGTCTTGCTCTCTGCTTCACACCCTGCAGCTTCTTAGATGTAAAAAAAAAAATGTGAATGTAACAAAAATACATGATATGTCTCAGAGAAAGTACAAACATTCATCCGTAACCACTGAACAACGCTTATCTTTTTATTGTGGGAATGTGTGTATGAGTTCTCAGTCTGCCATCTGCTAATAAGGCAAATATCAAATATACACTGTCATAAGGCCAGTATTTGACATAAGCAAACAAAGGCCATATTCTTTTTTTGCTGATGGGAACATGATATGCCATACAGAGATAAAAGTAAGAGACATTGTGCAAAGCACTAAGTTCATGAAGCCTGAATCAAGATTAGCCCAGGCCCTCTAGAATTTCATCTAATGTTTTCCTAATCTTTTCTTCCTTGATTTTGGATTGTAGATGTTCACACACATTCGAATTATGAAAGAGTCAAAGGAAAAATAGAGCTTATTTTCTTATATGTTACAGAAATGGAATAACAGACAAATGGGAAGTTGGTGGGGAAGGAAGAAAAGCTATGAAGTATTGAGTTTTACTGTTCTATTCAGAGGCATGAAGCTTAATTTCATAGTTCTGCTTGCATCAAAGAAACCTCTTCAACATCTTTTACCTCATTTTCTCAAGCCCTCTGGAGCATAGTCCTATGTTGCCTTGAGCAGCACATTAGTTTTAAATAAAGTGAAAATGGCATCTGCCCTGGATCTTTAATATACTTCAGAAGATATTCTTACCAGAAAAAAGGGATTGGTCCAGTTTCTCGTCCCATTAAGATAGAACAAGAAGATCTGAAGATTAGCTAAAGAATGTTTACACTGCACTTGGAAAACTTATGCTTGACATGTAACCTTGGAAGCAAAATTAGAGTATTGCCCTTTATTTTGGCATTTTAAAGAAATTAAAGTTTAGTGTCGCTTTTATTCAGAGAGCTTGTTTCTTATACTTTGCTCTTCATTGCTTATTGTAGGAAAGCTAAGAATAGGTATAGGAGGTAAGAGAACATGTTTTGTTCAGACTCTCCAAGAACTGGGCATTGGCAACACACCTTCTCTCTCTTCTCCAACTCTAACCTGGCCAGCCTGTATTTAATAGTCAGCTATCTAGAAATAACCCTATCTATAGAAGCCAGATGGTCAGAAGCCAACAAGTTCTGGCTGCTGACAAAGCAGCCAGGAGAGACAGCAGCCAGTTGAGAAGAACTGTAACCTGCACCAGGGTGATACCATACCCTTTCCACTTTTGGGTTTTACACTCTCACAGACCAGATGGAATGGATGGAATTGCTAGGATGTACTGCCAACTTTCCTTTGAACTCTGCTTTCTGGGGATCCACTGAGGCCAATGGAAGCACTCAATGGGCCAAATCTGGCCCTATGAAATTATCCATGGGATAAGTCAGTGTCTTGTAGGCCAGGCCAGTTTCAGTGTGCTGTAGGAACAAATTCAGATGCATGGCACCAGGAATTAAACAGTGGTAATAACTACCTCAAAACAGAGGCAAAATGTATACAAATTTACATTTAAATGCTATATGTTTTTAAGAACAAGCCAATTATTTTTGGCTTCCTTTGAGCTGAAAAAGTTGTTAGTAAAAAAATTCACTGCACCGCATAGTCCTTCACATACTGCTTTGAGAAGAGCAGATGACAAACTGAAGGCTGAGATGATAATTTAAAAATGGTCTGCCAGAGAAGTAAGTGAGCACATAACTCTTACTTCTGCTTTCCTAGTCCTAATGTCTGAGAAGCCCACATAAGGGCCTAGTAAGGTATGCATGCATGCAGCTATAGCTTATCTTCCCAGCATCCCAAACTGCTGTGCCTGTTTTCCTGTCACCATACTTCCTGGAATGGTTTTTCCCAGGCTGGGAGGGTGCATGAGTGATAGGAGTGGTTTGGTTCATTACCCAGAGCAAAAGTCCTTCTCTTTCAGGGACGAACAAGAGCCTTAAGCAATATTCTGAACATAGTAAGTAGTCCATTCTGTCCTTTCGAGGATCAGATAATCCTTCTACCCTTGATGGACTGAGACTCTCCTACCAATGTATCTAAGGCTGCTCCTTAGTCACTGGGGTTTCCAGGCATTTCCACTCAACCCATCTAGGTGGTACAGTTGAGATAGAAGGGAGTTCATATTCACTCCAGGTCCCACAGAAAGCCACAGCCATCCGCTCCAGCCTCAGTAACCCCCTTTTCAGTGCTACTTCCTGTATAGGCTTTCCATTTTCTTTAGGCCTCTTCCCTTAGCTACGATGGACAGCACCCCACCACACTACTGCTCCTGTTCTCTCTCTTTTGAGTGGAGGCAGGCAGCTCTTAATATTCCCCAGAGGGCCTGCTTCTCTGACACTTCCTCTGTCATGAGATCCTAGAAGGTGAACGGGTGGGAAAACATGTTCACGCTGCAGCTGGACTTGTCACTCTTGGAGACCCAAGTCACTCTGATAGGGAATTCTCAGTCTTGTGCATGGATATGTAATGCAAGACACAATCTGGTCCTTAATGCTGAAGAGCCTGATCCTGCAAATCCTCTCACATGCAAACAGTTCCCCAGGACTCAGTAAGCACAACCAGCATGGTAAAAGGGCTTGGGGAGGGGTCCTTACTTCCTAGTGTAGCTGGGCTCACAGTAAGTTAGAGAAGGTGGTGATGGTAGCCAGCATTAGAAGAGGCTGTACCACAGAGCTAGTTAGGGAAATGTAGTTTTTGTTTATGTGTTTGTTTAAAGAAGTCCTCAGGCAAACCTAAAGGCCTACCCTCTAAATTCTGTAAATAAACAAGCATGAAGTATTGAACCTTCAGTGTGGGACTGATTTATCCCAGGCCCCCTCAACAGCAGAGGAAGAAACACTGAGATCCCTGACATGAAGAAAGAGGTGCGTTGTCACATAACTAGGTTCAATTTACACTCATAAATGAGCAATTCCAGTTCCCCTGGTTTCTTACCAGGGCTCCTACCATTAGTATTAGGCAATTCAAGGATTTCTTCTCTTTATGGCCTTTGGTTCCTTCATTTTGTTCTCAACATCTTCATTTTCTGCTAACTCAGTGCTCATGTCTTCCCTCTTTTTACCCTTCCAAAGAGCTTGTTGCACAGCAGGTCATCCCATATATCAGGCACATTCAACAAATGTTCCCAGGGACCTTTCTACACCCATGATCTTCACACACAAACACCATTTCCTATGATCTATACTGGGGACAGTGCTTCCTTCCAGAATAAAATAGTATAATTTTCAGGATCAAAGTATGGATTATTTCTAGCAAGTTACCTTAATGTAAGTGTATTTGCCAAGAGGAGTTACTTCTGTCCTTGAATATGGACGTGAAAAAATATTTTGTTTAAATGGGAAAATGAATGAATAGATTTCCTCACCACTCCGTTCTGGGATTTATCTCAGACTAAGATGAAAGTTTGTATAACAGTATAATGGCAGAAACTAGGCTTCTCTGAATATTTTACAGTTAATATAAGCAGTTTGCTACTTGATTAAAAAACTACATTTCTTTACTATTATACAGCTATTCAAGTCAGGTTTAAAGTTTTCTCGCTTCTGTACAAATTCTTAGCTACCCACATCATCCTCCAAAAGTTAGAAATATGTGAGACATGCAGCTCTGAGTTTTACAGCTAATTTATCAATTTGTTACTCTGTTAGGAAAAGCTACATTTATTTTATTCTCTACACTTACATGAGTCAGTTTTCAAATTTTCTGTAAACTTTTTTGGTTTCACACATATGCAACCAAGTGCTACAGCTTTAGACCTTGGTAACCGCATTCCTTAACAAAAGGATAGTCCTGCTGGCTGAGATTTGGTTGTTTTAAAAAATAATGAAAGCAAACGAGCAAAAACAAAGAAAGAAATATTTATTTCTTTCAAGAAATTTTACTTGAGGACTTTATTAGTAGTGCTAAGAAAAAATTGTGAATACATGAGTATAACAATCTAATTTTTTAAATCTATCAGTACTAATACTTTCTAAATAAGAAAGGAAGTTGCCAGATTAAAAAAAAAGTCATTAAGATACAGTTGAAAATATATTTCAATTACTCTAAAAACATTAGAGTGTTACGGCTCAAAAAAAAAAATTTTTTTTTTGCAAGACAGGAAGTCTACCATTAAGGCTTTTACAAAAACATTAATTATCTCTGAATGAGGTCAGACTTAAAGCCAGAAGGGCTCATTGTCATTGCCGAGTGTGACCTCCAGTGATAAAACAGGCCATAGATTTTCACCTAAAGATTTCTCCATTGAGCCCAACAACTTGTGGTTAAACTAAAGCATCTCCCTTACAAAGACATCTAGTCTTGAATCCCAAATCAACAACAACATGTGGTGAGTTAATTGGTAATAGATTGAATCATTTGCATAGGCAGTGGAAATTATATCATTGAAAATTTTGACTCCTTTTTTCCAGTGAAGTTATTTATGGATACTTTTTATCTATTAGTCAATCTGCTCTAGTCCAGAGGCCCTCCAAAGCAGATAGTCATACAATCTCAGAGTTGGGAGGGACCTCAGGAGATCATCTAGTCCACTCCCCTGCTCAAAACACAACCAGTCCCATTTTTGCCCCATATCCCTAAATGGTCCCCTCAAGGCTTGAGCTCTCAATCCTAGGTTTAGCAGACCAATGCTCAACCCACTGCACTATCCCTCACCCTCCCCAGGGGCCAGTTGCAGTAGTTCAAGTCAGCAGTCAACCTCCCTTCCATTGAAGGGAGGGAGACAGCAGGGTGCCAACATCACCCAGACATTGACCATTGCAAGCTGGAGTAGGGGCAGGGAGATGTGCTGATTCAGGGCATTCACTAAGGATATGTCTACATTGGCAGGGTCCCAGAGCCCAGGCTACAGTCCAAGTCTGAACATTAACACTGCAATTAGCCCCACAACCCAAGTCCCACAAGCCAGCTGTCATGGACTAAACATGGGTGTTAATTGTAGAATAGACATACCCTAGGCTGCTACCATCAGCTGAACTCCTATAGGGCGTCTTGATTTTAAAGCTGACTCCACCCAGTGGAAATCCTAAGAAAGGGCAGACAATAGTGCTTTGAAGTAAATCCCTCCTCCAGTGCCCAGTTCCTGCTGGCTGCCTACAACAGGTTCAGTAAATCTACATGTCTGCCCTAGTGATTGTGACATCCTCTCATCTCACATACTATATGTGGAGCTAAGAAACATTTCTTCCCCTTCATATCAGCCCCAAATCCTGCTCCATTTCCCCCTAATAATTCCTGGTGAAACATGCTAATGTCATTATAGAAAGAATGTCCTCATTCTTATATATAGATATATATATATACTCATTGTTATACTTATTGGGGAGGATGGATGAGGTAGGCACAGTAAGTGTCTGCTCTGTACACTGACACTGGATTTCAGTCACAGTAGCTCTCTGGTCTGTAGCATTAGTGAAGAAGAAGGGTGAGGGCATTCTTTCTATAACGTCTGAGCCAGATCCCCAGAAATAAGTAACATATGCACCTTTACCTCCACTGACTTCTCAAATTGGGCACCAATGCCACTGTACTAGAACAGTTACCAGAACTGTAGAGTTCTGGTAACTGTACATATGTAGATTGTTTCTAGATTGAAAATAATTACATTGTATACACACACACACACAGAGATCATGAACAACCTTAATTTTATATCCATAACTATAGCATAAAGTATCTTCATCTGTGGATTACTATAGAATTTTTTAAGACAGGAATTAGCGGCAAAGAACAACTGATAATACATGCATAATAGTATGTACTAGAATAATTTGCCCAAGGAGATGCTGTGCCACATGATAAAGCAAATGGAGTCATGTTACATGGCATCATTGCCCTGAGGTGAAGAAGTGACAGACTGTTACATTTCAAAGCATGATGTAGTGTCAAATCATTACTCTAAACAAGACACCTGATGCATATAGAATACTGTAAAACCTCAGCAGGAGTATAATACATTCAGATATCACCAGCCTGACAAGACAGATGAACTATGACTTTATGTGCATAAGAAAGGGGAATGATGGATTGGATCAATAGCCTATATACAATGAGTAATGCATTTTTACATCATTAGCAAAACCAGAATGAATGCTTTATTTTTATAAGCCTACAAATAGTGAGGGAATCTGTGATCATGTCAAATCCATCATATTTGCTCTCAGACGAATCATCCTATCTGATCTGAAAGCTTTCTGCAATGCAAACTAAGCTAGTTTAAAAAAGAATATATAAGACTACTGGAATGCTGCAATGTGCACACTTTCTATATATTCTATATGTTGAACCTTTGATCCTGTCATTCTTTGTAATAACATTATAGGGGTATAATATTGATATGATTAGATTGCTTATTAGCTTGAAAAATGCTGGGGGCAAGCAGAAAACACAAACATTGGAGGTTTTAGGCTTTTCTCTTATAAATAGGTTTATTTTATTTAGTCTGTTGCCTAATGGGACAGGCTTACATTTCTGAGATAGCCAAATCAGGCCTGATGACTTAACCCCGGGTGATAAATTGTGCCTTCTCATTCTGTGTGATAAACATGACCACGGAAGAACAGATACACTGCAAGGTTGCAAAGGTTGTTTTTAAATAGGAGGACAATTTGGGGGCTTTTGCAATATTTTGTAACACAGTGAATGGGCAATTAGACTGCACTGATGTGTTTGATTTATTAAGGAATTGATTGATGAATGTTCTTAGGTCAGTGATTAGAAGAATAATTATGGTGATTAGTATATATGGATAATGGACAGGAATACCATTTATTATTGTCAGGGAAAGAGTCAAATATGTTCATGTATCCATGTGGTTACGGAAAGAATGAATATAAAGTATGACTTTGTTCCCTAAAATGTGGGTACATTGGGTTCCTTACATGGTTTCAACTGGTTCATTCAGTTTCAAATAGAAATTATTACATTTAGAATAAACATTTGTTTATAATAAGTATTATAGTAGCACACATGAGACCATGACCCTATTGTGTTAGGCACTGTTCCACACTTTAGAATAAGAGGCTGTCTCTGCCTGATGAGCTTACAGACACCACAGACTAAAAGTCTGGGGGAAGGGACATAACATACTAGGTAAGAGGACAGAGGTATGGCTGGCAAATGTCATGCTAGTGCCATGATTTTGTGATTGTTTGGATGTGAGATTATGTTGGGAAGGGATTGGCTAAACAGGAACACAAAGCAAAGGAAAGGGAGGGCAGGTACAGTTAAGAGGAAGTGAGGAAGGGGGAGTGTGGCCATTGGAGGGTGCAAAAGGGAAGAGAATGTTCAGAATAATAACTGGAAAGACCTAGGTCTCGCCGTAGGTTTCCAGAAGGGTCTCAGTCTCTGGTCCCACCCTATGGCCTCAGATGCCTTTCTCTACAGCCAACAGCTGAGTTTCATGCTGGCTCCTCCCAGCTCATCATCTGTATTGTATTACAATCTTCATTTTAAAAGGTATTGTCTCAGCTATGTCTCTGAGGAGTGGGGAAGAACGTGTGCCCATACTCGCCAAAGGAGGCTGAAGGAGTTATGCACCATAATTTCAAGTGCTTAGAAGCCAAATTGGGACCAGATTTTCAAAAGGACTCAACAGGCTCAGTGCTTTGGAAAAAGTACGTCTCTATCCTTTGAAATACATGCCTCCTGGAAGATGCCTTTTGCTCCACCTTGTCAACAGCCCGGGGTGGGATGGGGGTCATATCCTTTCTGGGTACAGTCCCTGTGACTCTTTGTGGCTATTCTTATAACCTTCCCCTTGTTCTTCCAAGTGCCTGGTAGCCATATCATGGCTATGCTCTCCTTGGGTGTGCTAGAAGAAGGGCTCCCCATTGTTATCTTGTCTGTCTAGCACAGCTACACAGGAGGAGGCACAATCTAACTGTCTACTCTTGATGTGTTATTTTAACTCAAATTTATTGTTGTTTGCTTTACTTACAAATTTGAGAGCTGTTTTGGAAAACCGTGCCCCACACACCAGCTGCAAACTGGAAGGCTTTTCATGCCCATCACTCCGAGAGACTATGCAGTGAGTCTGCTTTCATTTCAAGGACTCCCTGTGCAGCACTGAGTGGCTATAGTTACAGAACAGCTCTTTGAAGTGGAAACACCACAAATAGAATGGCAGCTCAGCCCCAGTTCAGATGGCCATTGAAGAATTAGGAACAGGTTGTCAATATAGGTCCAAGCTCAGAGCACTCTGAAGAATCCATTTTAAAAAGCATGCCTAGTCCATGCAGTGTCACCAGTCTCCATTTCCCAGACAAAGTGCATCTATTCTGGGTTAGTGGGAATTCTGCCTGTTGGAGCAGAATCTCAAAGTGCTGGAAATAAGACGAGCAAGACTTTGTAGCACCTTCGAGACTAATCAGTTTATTTCAGCATAAGCTTTCATGGGCTATAGCCCACTTCATCGGATGCATAGAATGGAACAGAAGTAAGATGCATTTATATGCACAGAAAGGAAACAAAAAAGGTTGTACATTAGCATACCAATTCTAAGAGACTGTTTAATTTGGATGGGCCATTATCAGCAGGAGAAAAAATACCTTTTGAAATGAATATCTGTGTCTGACAGAAGAGATACAACTATTGAAGGTAAATTAACTAGGGAAATGCAATCAATTAGTGTAATGAGTGAACCATTCACAAATTCTATTTAGCCCTTGGTTTATTGTGGCCAATTTGAAAATTAATTCCAGTTCCTCAGTTTCTCGTTGGAGTCTGTTTTGGAAATTTTTCTGTTTCAGAACTGACACCATCAAGTCTTTAATGGAATGGCCAGAAAGATTGAAGTCTTCTCCTACTGGTTTTTGAATGTTATGATTCCTAATGTCAGATTTGTGTCCATTTATTCTTTTGCATAGAGACTGGCCGGTTTGGCCAATGTACATAGCAGAGGGGCATTGCTGGCACATGATGGTGTATATCACATTGGTCGATGTGCAGGTGAATGAGCCTCTGATGGTGTGGCTGAGGTGATTAGGTCCTATGATGGTGTCAGTTGAATGGATATGAGGACAGAGTTGGCATCAGGCTTTGTTACAAGGATAGGTACCTCGGTTAGTGCGTTTGTTGTGTGGTGTGCGGTTGCTGGTGAGTATTTGTTTCAGGTTGTGGGGCTGTCTGTAACCGAGGACTGGTCTGTCTCCCAAGCTCTGTGAGAGTGAGGGATCATCTTTCAGGATAGTTTGTAGGTCTTTGATAATGTGTTGGAGAGGCTTAAGTTGGGGGCTGAAGGTGATGGCTAATGGTGTTCTGTTTTTGTCTTTGTTGGAGCTGTCCTGTAGTAGGTGGCTTCTGGGTACTCGTCTGGTTCTGTCAATCTGTTTTTTCACTTCCCCAGGTGGGTATTGTAGTTTAAGAATGCTTGGTAGAGATCTTGTAGGTGTTTGTCTCTGTCTGAGGGATTGGAGCAAATGCGGTTATATCTTAGAGCTTGGCTGTAGACAGTGGATCGAGTGGTGTGTCCTGGATGGAAGCTGGAGGCATGTAGATAAGTGTTGCGGTCAGTAGGTTTCCCACGTATAGGGTGGTGTGTATGTGCCCATCATTTATTAGCACAGTTGTGTCTAGGAAATGGACCACTTGTGTGGATTGGTCCAGGCTGAGGGTGAAAGTGGGATGGTAATTGTTGAAATCATGGTGGAATTCCTCAAGGGCTTCTTTTCCATGGGTCCAGATGATGAAGATGTCATCAATATACCGCAAGTAGAGTAGAGGCATTAGGGAACAAGAGTTAAGGAAGCGTTGTTCTAAGTCTGCCATAAAAATATTAGCATATTGTGGGGCCATGCGGGTACCCATAGTAGTTCCGCTGACTTGAAGGTATATATTGTCTCCAAATGTGAAATAGTTGTGGGTGAGGACAAAGTCACAAAGTTCAACCACCAGGTTTGCTGTGACAGTGTCAGGGATACTGTTCTTGATAGCTTGTAGTCCATCTTTGTGTGGAATGTTGGTGTAGAGGGCTACTACATCCATAGTGGCCAGGATGGTGTTTTCTGGAAGATCATCAATGGATTGTAGTTTCTGCAGGAAATCAGTGGTGTCTCGAATATAGCTGGGAGTGCTGGTAGCATAGGGCCTGAGGAGAGAGTCTACATAGCCAGATAATCCTGCTGTTAGGGTGCCAATGCATGAGACGATGGGGCGTCCAGGATTTCCAGGTTTGTGGATCTTGGGTAGTAAATAGAATGTCCCTGGTTGGGGTTCTAGGCATGTGTCTGTATAGATCTGTTCCTGTGCTTTTTCAGGGAGTTTCTTAAGCAGATGGTGTAGTTTCTTTTGGTAATTCTCAGTGGAATCAGAGGATAATGGCCTGTAGAATGTGGAGTTAGAGAGCTGTCTAGCAGCCTCTTGTTCATATTCCAACTTATTCATGATGACAACAGCACCCCCTTTGTCAGCCTTTTTGATTATGATGTCAGAGTTGTTCCTGAAGCTGTGGATGGCAGTGTGTTCAGCACGGCTGAGGTTATGGGGCAAGTGATGCTGCTTTTGAACAATTTCAGCTCGTGCACGGTGGCGGAAGCAATCTATGTAGAAGTCCAGTCTGCTGTTTCGACCTTCAGGTAGAATCCATGCAGAATCAGTCTTTTTGTAGTGCTGGTAGGAAAGTTGCTGTGGGTTAGTATGTTGTTCAGAGGCATGCTGGAAATATTCCTTGAGTCTGAGATGTCAAAAGTAAGATTCAAGGTCCCCACAGAACTGTATCATGTTTGTGGGCCTGGAGGGGCAAAAGGAGAGACCCCGAGGTAGGATCAATTCTTCTGCCGGGCTGAGAGTATAGCTTGAAAGATTAACAATGTTGTTGGGTGGATGAAGGGAACCACTGCTGTGGCTCCTTGTGGCATGTAGCAGTTTAGATAGTTTAGTGTCCTTTTTCCTTTGTAGAGAAGCAAAGTGTGTGTTGTAAATGGCTTGTCTAATTTTTGTAAAGTCCATCCATGAAGAAGTCTGTGTGGAAGGTTGGGTTTTTATGAGAGTATCCAGGTTTGAGAGCTCATTCTTAATCTTTCCCTGTTTGCTGTATAGGATGTTTATCAGGTGGTTTCATAGTTTCTTTGAGAGTGTGTAGCACCATCTCTCAGCATAGTTTGTGTGGTATGTAGATTGCAATGGATTTTTTACTTTTAGTCCTTTAGGTATGATGTCCATCTGTTTGCATTTCAAAAGGAAGATGATGTCTGTCTGTATCTGTATGAGTTTTTCATGAAGTTGATGGATAATTTACCTTCAATAGTTGTCTCTCTCTTGTCAGACACAGATATCCATTTCAAAAGGTACTTTTTTCTCCTGCTGATAATGGCCCATCCAAATTAAACAGTTTCATTAGAATTGGTATGCTAATGTACAACCTTTTTTTTTTTTTTTTTTTTTTGCTTTCTGTGTGTATAAATGCATCTTACTTCTGTTCCAGTCTATGCATCCGATGAAGTGGGCTATAGCCCACGAAAGCTTATGCTGAAATAAACTGGTTAGTCTCTAAGGTGCTGGAAAGTCTTCCTCATCTTATTTACGGATACAGACTAACATGACTGCTAATCTTAAAAGTGCTGGAAGTTAGCAGCTGAGACTGTCTCATGTCAAATGGGATCACCGTGCTGCAAGCAGCTCTGTAAGTACTAGGAAGCAGCAAATAAAAGAACAGACCTGGGCTCAAAAATCTGTGCATCTAAAAGATCCCCAATAGCTTCCCACAGGGTTAAGTCCCCCCTTAATTCTTTGCTAACGTCTTTGTTATACCTATTAGACATGCTGTATAAATGTCTCACTCTAACTATGGGTGATTCATTGATGAGTGGCTGATTTAATGTTTTAAATGAAAAAAAAACCCCACTGTTAGAGAAGTAATAGAATAAGCTCAAAAAACATTGCGTGCAATTTAACACTGGGACGTTCATCTCATTGGCTCCTACTGAGGTCATCTGGAATCCCATATGAATATGCAAGGATGGAATTTGGTCCTAAAATTACATTGTCACAGCAATAAGATGCTACATTAAGTCTTAGTTCTGAAGTTTCAAACCATATCCTCAGTGAGTGTAAATAGTATAGATGTGGAACTTCATTGGTAAGTTTTAAGACAACACAATAAGAAACTCATTCTTAAGGATTAATCTCTTTATTCAGGTGCTGAGCCAATATCATACCAAAAATGAACTCCAACCCTCATTATCAAGACAGTTATGCCTCTTTCTGAGAAGATAATTCATGTTCTTCAGTGCAGTACGTTTCCAAAGCAGTTTTATGGAATTGTACCAAGCAAGTGATTAATATCCAAAACATTAAACATGGACCTCCAAACCTATGTTACTTCTAAATGAGATGAACTAAAATCCAGCATAATATCATCTAAATCAAATACAATTATGATTTTTATTTATCTTAAGCATGAAGTAACTTCAAAAATATTTACTGAAGAAAATTAATATAATTTTGTTGCCCTATTACTTAAAATGAATAGTGATAAATGTAACAAGATGTATTGCTATCTAGGATTCATTATTTTACACATAAAGATTAATGCATTGTGGCATAACAAATGAAAATTAAACTTTAATGGGAGAGGGGTGAAAGATGTATGTACTATCTGTTCAGTATTCCATGGGGAGACGGGTAGTGAATGGAGGATGGACCACGGTTACCTATGTTACTGCATTCTGTAATTGTGATTCCTTAAGCCTGATGGTTTCATGCCCACTGGTCTACACTGGACTTCAAAAACACAGTTTATTCATGAGGAACCAAATCCTGGAGTCCATTCTAAGAAAAAGCAAAGGACTTTAGGATTTGTTCCAAAGTGCATGATATAAGGAAAATCTACTAGAAATTTGGGGAAGTGTTGCCCTTGTCAAAATAAGTGTTTTGTAAAAGCATGCAAAAATCTGTCACGTAAATATTTGCAATATTTTTATAACTGATAGCTTCTTGTAGCTCTAATTTTAAAGATGATGTGTAGCTTCAGAACAAATCTAACCAGCTGGCCTATCCTTCTGTAAGCTCTTAGTGCTATAGTGGGAATGTGCCAGATGTTCAGTACAGATGAAAGTATATCCATTCCCTTCACTAAGTGTGCTCTGTGGAAGTCTGACTGAACTTCCTAAAATGATCACCATAGCTTTCACTCTATTGAGCAGGTTTGCTCTAACAGTGAATGTAGCATGTTATCTGTGAGTGAGTGTGATGTCTGTTTTGGGACAGTCTTATGGCTAATCTAACAGTAAATGTCAATGTTTTATAACCTTAGCATGGGAAATGATATGGCGTGCAAATTATGTGTAAGCATTAGTTAAAAATAGATTTAAAAAGAACACAGCAAGTTACTGTGTTATTTCTTATTATTGGCCAATGATGTTAGTAAGTATCACTTCAAACAAATGCTGTGCTATATATGAGGCTGTAAGATCGACAGTGGAGATTTAGGACCTGATCTGATGCAAATTGCATCACTCTATGAGTCACTGAAGCAATGGAAATTTACAACAGTTGAGGATCTGGCCCACAATTAATAGCATGGCTTGAAGCTCTTTTGATGAATGTTATACAGTAGAAATTATGAATGAGATCAATGTGTCTCATTTAGACCTGGCTGGAGGACGGACGACGATGCCTTTTTGCAACAGCTTTTTAGGTTTCAAAATTAGTTTTGCTCCATATTGGAATGAAATCTTTCAAAAAAAATGTGAAATGGTATTGTGGGGAAATATCCATTTTCTGCTTGAAAAGGTCAAGTTTTCAATTTTGGTCTCCCGCTCATCAGATGTAACCAGAAAGCCCTAGACCTCAGAAATGTTCCTAGTGAAAACTTAAGTCAAAATTGAGTCAAAATCAAAACATTTTGTGGTTACATAACAGCATATTATGATTACAAGACATTTAGTTGAAAGTGTTCCAATGAGCTCTAGTCTCCTTGTTTCTTTTCATTTAGACCGAGTTACAGAGCTGGATTTTTCCTAATACTGAATCTTCTCCTACCATACTTGCACTCAGTACAGGAATCAGGCATAATCTGCTCTTTACACTCTTGGTGTATGAAGAAAATCTACAGTGGTGCTAGACTTCCCACTGAGACAGGGGCAAAATGAGACTGGGCAGAGCTTTGACTGTCACGGGCAGGCTAGCTCCCATCTATTACACAAAGATAGCAATGAGTCTCTTGGCTGATGGAGAGACGATCCCACTTCAGCGTGCATAATTTAAATCATGTTTGAAAATGCACAGGATGTCAACCAATTCTGCCATTAACAGCACAGAAATAACATATCTCTATTCTTTATTGTTAGATTATTTCATTATTTTCCAGTCATGCTGAGCTCACATAAAAGAATAATTTCTCTGATTTAAAAAGGCAATTCTATTGCACTAGAAATATTTTAGATACATAGTTAAACACAATGCAGGATGCAAGATGTATTTTGAAATCTGTCTTATTTTTATCTCTAATGATAAAGATTATCCTAGGATTTCTCTGTGTGTAGTGGAGGTAATTGAATATATCTGATCTCTACCTAAGGAACACCACTTTGTTTAATAATTTCTAGTATTGTAGATGAGTAGTACATTTCTGAGACAAAGCTATTTAAGGTATTAATCACTTATATGTGTCCCTAAAGAGCTTATATAGCTCTCTCAAACATTCTAAAAGATAATGCAGTTTGTGTGTTGTAACATAGCATCTTGTTTCCCTCTGGAATGGAGGATTTGCGATGGGCTATTGACCTGCAACTTAATTCAAAGAGGAAAGGGAATCACGAGCACTGAATTCTAACACATTCTAAAAAAAATACATTTCCATTCTTATTAGCCTGTAGTGACCATCTTAGTTTTCTCTCTGGAACATTGAAGATATTTTTGCCTTTGATCTTTCTTTCCAATGTCACATCCCTGAAGCCTCCAAGGATTAATATCAACACATTTTTAAAAAGCCAGGTTGTATCATTTTCTAAGCACCACTGCTGCTGAGGCCCCAAGTCATGCCTTGGCCTTTTCCATTATTGACGATTGCAATGCCTTCCATTTTTGATTTGCCAGTTACTAATCTCGGTTGACTATAACTGCAGCAAAGTTCTCCTGGGAGATGGGCTAGCTTATATTAGTCAGTACATTATTCATAGGTTATAGTTTATATTCACTATGCTGAACTGCAGTTAAACATTCCATTGATTTTTAGGGATTTGAATGATACTCATATAGATTACATCTAGCTTCATGTTGCATTGTCTCTGCACACCTCTATGATCTCTCAGTGCTTTGAGTTTCTGAATGTGTCCTGAATGAGTGGCTGGAAATCTACTGATGCCATAGCGCCATCTACAGGTTAAAATAAGCAATCAGTTTCTCTTGGCTGACCCTATTTCACAAGTCCCCATAAGAACACCTGCCCAAGACAAACAACCACACCAAAAGCAAAAACTAACAAAAACCCACACCATAACTGTCAAGGAGGAGGAAGAGCACAATGACTTTGGTTTTAGTACTGCCAGTTCAGGACCGAGCCACATTCAGAAGTGGGTGACAATAAAAATAGGTGAAAAAACTTAACTAACATCCCAGAACAGGGTTAGAGGTTGGGTTCCACAAATGAACAAATAATTGGGTGTCTGTGTGCTAATACTAGTATTTGATAGGCTGGAAGGTGTGAATGGCTGCAAGCAAGAGTATCTTTGATATATAGGCAATCACTGATCCTGTTAAAATGGATGGGTATGCAGGTCACCCCCCATTGAGACTAAATGAAAGAAGTAATTGAGCTTCTTTATGGAGTAAGATAGTTAAAACAACAAAAAACACTTCCTATGGTACTGGGCCACATGGGAAAGCTTAAGCAAGAATTTAGAATATGAGGGTTTTTCCTTGGTGGACTGATTTCAAGTGCAGGTGTTAAGCACTGGTTCTGGCTGCAGCTGTGTTTGTCTTCATGGATTTAAGAGGTAGAAAGCAACCACAAAACAGGAGAAAGCCAGAGAAGCAGCTGTTAGTTGGAACCTGAGAGAGAGAGAGAGCAGAGAAAGAGCTCCTTGGGATGCAGGATGAGTTGGAAAGGCAGGAATGGAAACTGTGAGCAAAGAAATTGCCTATTTATTTCTACTATGTTCATGGAAATTGCACATTGCATACATTCTCTGTAAATAGACTTCTTTGGTGCTACCCTGTTTGGCTCATATAATCATTTTCTCCTACTACCTGAAACAACCCAACAAGATCCCACATATTGGTGAGTTGCTCAGCTCAAGAGGCAACAGTATTAAAGATGAAAATATGAGAGAGACGACATTGTAAAAGTGGCAATAATGATAATATTCTCTTTCCCTTCTTACAACTTTTCAAAATAGACCAGACCTCTGTTACTGAAAGCTCTAACATATTACTCTTGTTTCATCTGCTTCCTGCAAGACATATGAAATAATCCAGCATTAGTTGTCACAGATATAGGGCTAGCGGCACATCTGTCCCCTTTTTGGTCTGAGTGAAGCCATCTCAGGTGTTTGATCTCTTGCCCTTACATGTCTCAGAGCGTGGTGTCTCACAATTCTTCCACTTTTAGATTAAGACTGAAGTACACTACTCCACATACTTACTTCCTTTCACTCTGCAGGCCTGACTTGGGGCTGGGCTCTTGCATTTCCGTTGGGCAGTACAGTAGTGGAACATTGTCACCAGTGATACTGCCCAACGGCCTTCTTGCAACAAAGTATTTTTATTTAGTAGTTGAAAAGGACAGCACCAAGAAGGCAGAGGTGTTTAATGCCTCATTTGCTTCACCCTTCATTAAAAAGATGAATTGTGACCATACACTTAACATAATTAATATTAACAACTAGGGAAAAGGAACACAACCAGAATAGGGAAAGAACAGGCTAAAGAATATTTGGATAAGCTGTATGTATTCAAGTCAACAGGGCCTGATGAAATTCACCCTAGGAACCAGCTGAAGCAATCTCTGAACCCTCAGTGATTATTTTGGAGAACTCAGAGAGGAGGAGTGAACTCCTACAGAAATGGAAAAAAGTCAAACATAATACCTATGTTCAAAAAGGGGAACAAGAAGTACCTAGGAATTATACCCACATCGTCGGATGCAAGCAGTGGAAGTGTCCAGGGGCAGGGATAAATAAGAGACAAGGGCCAGGTTGGAGATAACAAAGTTAGTCCAATCAGGCTGAACCAGCTTGTTATCTCTAATCAGGGAGGATTAATGTCCTCCTCTAGCAGCTGGTCTGGAGGTGTGAACACCGAGAGAAGAGAAGATGCTTTTGTAGTTAGCGAGCCACTCCTAGTCTTTGTTCAATCCTTGATTGATGGTATCAAATCTGCAAACAAATTGCAGCTGTGCAGTTTCTCTTTGCAGCCTGGTCTTGACGTTTTTTTGCTGCAAGATGGTGACCTTAAGATCTGTAATTTTGTGTCCAGCGAGATTGAAGTGTTCTCCTACAGGTTTTTGTATATTGCCATTCCTGATATCTGATTTGTGTCCATTTCTCCTTTTTCGTAGGAACTGTCCAGTTTGGCTGATGCACATAGCAGAGGGACAGTGCTGGCACATAATGGCATATATTACGTTGGTAGATGTGCAGGTGAATGAACCAGTGATGGTGTGGCTGACCAGGTTGGGTCCTGTGACGGTGTTGCTGGTGTAGATATGTGGGCAGAGTTAGCATCGAGGTTTGTTGCATGGATTGGTTCCTGAGTTAGAGTTATTGTGGCATGATGTGCTGTTGCTGGTGAGAATATGCTTGAGGTTGGCGGGTTGTCTGTGGGCGAGGACTGGTCTGCCTCCCAAGGCCTGTGAAAGTGAGGGATTGTTGTCCAGGATGGGTTGTAAATCACTGATGATGCATTGGAGAGGTTTTAACTGAAGACTGTAGGTGATCACCAGTGGTGTTCTGTTGTTTTCTTTCTTGGGCTTGTCTTGCAGCAGGAGGCTTCTGGGTCTCACTCTGTTGATCTGTTTCCTTATTTCCTCGTGCGGGTATTGTAGTTTTGAGAACGCTTGGTGAAGATCTTGTAGATGTTGGTCTTTGTCTGAGGGGTTGGAGCAAATACGATTGTACCTCAGTGCTTGGCTGTAGACAATGGATCGTGTGGTGTGTCCGGGATGGAAGCTGGAGGCATGAAGGTAGGCATAGCTGTCGGCAGGTTTTTGGTATAGGGTGGTGTTAATGTGGCTGTCATTAATTTGCACTGTGGGGTCTAGGAAGTGGACTTCCCGTGTAGACTGGTCCAGGCTGAGGTGGATGGTGGGGTGGAAGCTGTTGAAATCATGGTGGAATTCTTCCAGAGTTTCTTTCCCATGGGTCCAGATGATGAAGATGTCATTAGTGTAGCATAGGTAGAGAAGGGGCGTGAGTGCACGAGAGTTGAGGAAGCATTGTTCCAGGTCAGCCATAAAAATGTTGGCATACTGTGGGGCCATGCAGGAGCCCATAGCAATGCCACTGGTCTGGAGGTATATATTGTCACCAAATTTGAAATAACGTGTGTGAGTATAAAGTCACAGAGCTCAGCAACCACTTGTGCTGTGGCATCATCAGGGATACTGTTCCTGACAGCTTGTATTCCATCTCTGTCTGGGATGTTTGTGTAGAGAGCCTCCACATCTATGGTGGCTAGGATGGTGTTTTCTGGAAAGTCACCAATGCATTGTAGTTTTCTCAGGAAGTCAGTAGTGTCACGGAGATAGCTGGGAGTGCTGGTGGCGTAGGGTCTGAGTAGAGAGTCCACATATGCAGACAGTCCTTCAGTGAGAGTGCCAACGCCTGAGATGATGGGGTGTCCAGGATTTCCAGGTTTGTGGATCTTGGGTGGTAGATAGAATAACCCCGGTTGGGGCTCTAAGAGTATGTTAATTTGTTCCTGTGTTAGTGTAGGGAGTGTCCTGAGTAGATAGTGCAGTTTCTTGGTATATTCCTCAGTGGGATCTGAGAGAAGTGGCCTGTAGAAATTGGTATTGGAGAGTTGTCTGGTAGCCTTCTTTTGGTAGTCCGACCTGTCCATGATGACAACAGCACCTCCTTTATCAGCCTCTTTGATTATAATGTCAGGGTTGTTTCTGAGGCTGCGGGTAGCGTTGCGTTCTGCTCGACTTAGGTTGTGAGGCAGGCGATGTTGTTTTTCCACAATTTCTGCCTGTGCACGTCGGTGGAAGCATTCTATATATAGGTCCAGACTGTCTCTTGTCTCTTATTGTCTCTTGTCTCTTATTTATCACTGACCCTGGATCCTTCCACTGCTTGCATCTGACGAAGTGGGTATTAGCCCATGAAAACTTATGCTCTAATACTTTAGTTAGTTTTTAAGGTGTGTAGGGAGGCTGGGTGGCCTCCCTCTGAGCCAGAGGGAACAGAACCGCCCTGGCAGCCGGAGTGGGCGGGCCCTGACCAAGCTGGCCCCGCCCCCAGGAAGCGGAAGGGTGGGGCAGGAAGTACAAAGGGCAGGGCCCGCAGCTCAGTCAGGGCTGCCCCGGGGAAGGAGGCAGACGCAGGCCGCGGGCTGCTCCCTCCCTCCCCTGCTGCCAGGCCAGGGAGCCCTGACCTAGGGGACAGCCTGCGGTTTCCAGACCTGCCGGCTGCCGAGTACCCCGAGGAGCTCCCAGACACCAGCCGGGACCCGTGGCCAACGGAGGCGGACGCTGCAGGAGAACCCCAGTGGCTAGCAGCTGAAGACCCCGAGGTACTGCCGGAGCCCGACAGTGACCCGTGGGCAGCCGAGGCGGCCGCTGACGGGGATCCAGAACCCCCGCTTACTGAGGATCCTGACTCCTGCTGGTGCCCGCTCGACTGTGAGTTACACCCTAAACTCTAGCGAGCGCTCCCCTGCCTGAGGGGCGCGCTAATAACTTTGTGGGTGCTCCCCTGCCTGAGGGGCGCGCTGATAACTTTGTGGGCGCTCCCCTGCCTGAGGGGCGCGCTAATACCTTTGTGGGCGCTTCCCTGCCTGAGGAGCGCGCTAACAACTTTGTGGGCGCTCCCCTGCCTGAGGGGCGCGCTAACAACTTTGTGGGTGCTCCCCTGCCTGAGGGGCGCGCTAACAACTTTGTGGGCGCTCCCCTGCCTGAGGGGCGCGCTGACAACTTCGTGGGCGCTCCCCTGCCTGAGGGGCGCGCTGACAACTCCGTGGGCGCTCCACCTCTGCCACTAATTCCCCGGTGACCAGGAGGTGGGGCCGACGTGCGGAAGCGAGCCAGTAGCCCCTCACCGCCCCGTGACCCGGGGGCCCACTACGGACTCGCTTACAAGGTGCCACAGGACTCTTTGTCACTTCTGCAATTCCAGACTAATGCGGCTACCTCTCTGATTCTGGGAATTATAGACCAGCCAAGCTAATTTTGATACCTGGAAAGATACTGAAACAAATTATTAAACAATCTATTTGTAAACACCTAGAGGATAATAGGGTAACAAGTAACACTCAATATAGATTTTCAAGAACAAATCACACAAAACCAACCTAATGTCCTTCCTTTCAGTATTACTGGCCTAGTGGACAGGTGGGAAGCAGTAGCCTTTATATGTCTTGATTTTAGAAAGGCTTTTGACATAGTCCCTCATTATATTCTCATAAGCAAACTAGGAAAATGTGGTCTAGATGAAATTACCTGCAGGGGATCTGTCCTGGGTCCAATGCTAATCAATATTTTTGGTAATTACTTGGATGATAGAATGGAGCATATGCTTATGTTTGGCGATGCTATCAAGCTGGAAGGGATTGCAAGCACTTTGGAGGTCAGGTTTAGAATCGAAAATGACCTTGACAAATAGAGAATTGGTCAGAGATCAACAAGACAAAATTAAATAAAGACAAGTGGAAAGTATTTTGCTCAGGAAGAAAAGATCAAATGTACAACTACAAAATGGGGAATTGGTTAGGCAGTAGTACTGCTGAGAAGGATCTGGGGTGGTTATAGTGGATCCTAAATTGAACATGAGGCAACACTGTGATGCAGTGGTAAAAAAGACTAATCTATTTTTGGGTTAATTAACAGGGGTGTTGTAAGAAAGAAACAGGAGATAATTGTTCTGCTCTACTCAGCACTGGTGAGATCTCATCTGGAGAACTGTCAAGTTTGGGGCACCACACTTTAGGAAAGATATGGACAAATGGGAGAGAGTCCAGAGGAGAGCAACAAAGATGAGGAGGTTTAGAAAACCTGACCTGTGGGGAAAGGCTAGGAAATATTGGGCATGTATAGCCATGAAAAAAGAAAGCTGAGGGGAGACATGATGTGTCCAGTTTGGGTGCCCACAATTCAAGAAGGATGCTGATAAATTGGAGAGGGTTCAAAGAAGAGCCACAAGAATTATTAAAGAAAACATGCCATATAGACTCAAGGTTCTCACTCTATTTAGCTTAACAAAGAGAATGTTAAGGAGTGACTTTAGTACAGTTTATAAATACTCCCACATGGACCAAATATTTAACTGACTCTTTGAATTAGCAGAAAAAGGTGTAACACAATCCAGTGGCTGAAGCTGAAATTAGACAAATTCAGACTGGAAATAAGGCATTAATATTTAGAAAGGGAGAGTAATTAACCATTGGAACACTTTATCAAAGATCAGGGTGGATTCTCCACCACTGACAATTTTTAAATCAAGACAGGATATTTTCTAAAAGATCCACTGTGGAAATTATTTTGGGGAACTTTATGGCCTGTGCTATTCAGGAGGTCAGACTAAACAATCACAATGGTCCCTTCTGGACTTGGAATCTATGTAAAAAAACAATCTTCAAACATATTAAGTGTTGTGTTAGAGAGGACAATAATCGATAGTTTTCCACATCTACTGGTGGTAGGATAAGAGGTAATCTACTCAATGTGCAGTAAAGGAGATTTAGGTTAGATATTACAAAAAACTTTGTAACCTTAAGGATAGTTAAGTACTGGAATAGATTAGTAAGGGAGGTTGTGGAACCCCTGTATTTGGAGGTTATTAACAACAGGTTAGACAAATACTTGTCATTGGTGGTCTAGGTGTCCTTGATCCCATCTCAGCTGCTGGTGGGGGGAAGTTGACTAGCTGACCTCTTGAGGTCCCTTCCATCCCTATATTTCCATGAACAAAACATTATAAACAAACAGCTTATAGTGAAGGGTAACATGAGATGATACTAAGAATGCAGGCAGGCTAAATAGGCTTTCCTCTTCAGTTACAGGAACAGAACAGATCCCTCTTACAGTCTCCTAGCAAGTCCCCCAGATCCTCCTGAGTCTGTGGGTATCTCAGACTGGTTCTCTGAGTCTGACCCACCCTGTTCAAAGCTAGAGCTATGAAGGCTATTCACTCTGGCATCATCTCTTAAGAACTGTTAAATAAAAGTTGTTGGTGATTTAGTAGAAAGGGCCTCTTTCCATAAGTGGATATTTAACCCAGTCAGACCCAATAGGGTTAAAAATTCATTCCATTATGCAGAAGCATCACACTCGTGACAGATCCAGATGCACTATTAATAATTATTAAAGAATACTCCTTTGTTTGTTACAGTCATACATTGACTAATTCAGGATTATTGGTTTCATTTTTGTATCTCATCCTACAGACTATCAATACAAAGAGAAGATGTATCTATGTGAAAAAAGGAGGCACTCAACACCTTTTGCATGACACACCACACTTCAATTAATAATAATTGCAATTCTAGTGCTTCCTGTGCAATGGAATAAAAGATTTTTTAAATCAATGTTTATATATAAATTAAAGAAACAACTCTTCCAACCTCTCAGAAAAAAAAGATGGCACAAAGTTGATACTAGGCAGCTGAGGTGAATTACATTTTCACAAAAGCTCCCCACTCTTCCAGTCCAAAATGTTGACAAGACTGTATTTTTCCCCTTTCATTACATAGATTTGTTAGCATGCAGCCATTATTTTACAATGTGTTGATGTTTTCCCTGAACTCTCTGAAGTGGCTTAAGATTCTGCTATGTCAATACTGCTTTCTTCATATGCTTCACTATTTGCATGAGGAGGAGAGGAGCTCAGCTCCTCCTAATTAGCAGTGTTGTTTCTGTTGCTTGCTCTGCTTTATTTTAAAGTATTTTAGTAACTTGCTAGGCTTTAAAGAGCCTCTCTTTCCTGGATAGGGTTAAAAACTGTTGAATGGGGGGCCATGTTCACGCCATGCTAGTGCAGGCTCCTGACCATATGCTGTTGGCGAGTCATGGATGGGTGGGTAGGAGACATGCTGGTGCAATAGCTCCCTGCTGCTGTTGAATGGGAGCATCCTTAAAAGGCACCAGATCCATGCTGATGTAGCTTCAGGAGTGTGGACCAGCTATGACAGGGGTGTTCCTTTAAAAAAGCATCATCGTAGACTACCACTTATGTGACTTATATCCTGCTGTGGGACAGCAGCTTGGCTTACACAGGAAAAGCGCTGGCAAGAAGAAGAATAAATTAGAAAATAGATTGATTGCTGTTGTTCACAAGAACACACTTCTACTGATCAACGTCCAAATCTTGTGTATTTTTATTAAAATTGCACTGAATGTTTAAATAAAGAGAGTGTTGTATTAAAACATATACAGTGGATAAAATTCTGATGAGTATCTAAATCCATATTTTGGCACATAAAAAGTGGCCTGAATTTTCAGAGGTCTGCCATTCCTCCTCCACTGTTCCCTCCCTCCTGTGAAAACTCCTATATGGATACATGATGGAGTTGGGGCTCTGAGTCAATAGAAGGCAATCGTCAGCTCCTCTACCCCTTGAAAACCATGACTGGGGCAGAGACCATCATTTTTGTTCTGTTTGCGCAGCCCCTAGCACAGTGGAGTCTTTGTCCACAATTGCGGTTTCTACATGCTACTGCAATACATACGAATAATAATAATTAACTAACCCTAGCACTGCCCATATTGTGATATCTCCCCTCCATGAGGATACCTGAGGTAGTAGGTAGTGCAGAGGTGTTGGCAGCATGGCTTCTGAAAGATTTCATTCATTGGAGTCATGCTGAAAGGTAGTTTGTATTTCATACTATATTGCAGTTGTGCTAGAATAGAGGTTTTTCCTTTAATTTCAGTTAATATCACACACACTCACCGTTTGCTTCTCTGTCATCATTTTGTTCAAACACATAAACAATTTTCTTGCTGGAAACATACACACAATCGAATTTCTGACTCCTTTTTGTGAGACAGCTTTGCTTGGATAAGAACCCATTTTTACTCAGTAAGTTCATCATCTCTATCGCTTTTTTCTGGTGACCAGTTTTTATTCTTAATAAAATATCAGTTCTGAGAGGTTTTTCATTTTATTGTGTCTATAACTTACCAAGTGTCTTCTCTTTGCTATTTCCTAGGAGTGTGCTTTAAACCAAATGCTTGGAAGGAATGAGTTTAATTTGTGATGATGACTTCTGCCCCTAGACAACTGCTTAAATTTAAGCACAACAATAACTCCATTGAGTTAAAATTAAGCATATGTTAAAGAACTTTGCTGAATCAGGGACTTAAATTTCCCTCTTCTTACCACCTATTCTTTCATTTAACTCGGAGTTTTTTCATTATCTGTTTGCAGCTTCTTATAGGAGTTAGAAAAGACAGAATCCTCTGCTTTCAGATTGTGTTTTAGCGGGTTGTAACTTCTGTAATCTGGCACATGCAAAAAATCCTGCAATAGCTGATGAGTTGTACACTGAAGCTAGATGTGGCAGGTCAAAATATTTAAAGAGGTTTTGGACAAGTATTTGGTAACTAAATCTATTACCCAAAGGTATTGTTTTGGGCCAAGTATCGTGTCATTAAAATTCAGCACTACTGCAATAGTACGAAAACATAGGGAAAAAAGATAAAAAGAGGGCAGTGAATAAAAGGACTCCTGCTGGGATTTTTCTCTTTTCCTCACTCCTTGTACTTGGGAAGTATTTCAGATTTAACTTTAAAATTAGAGAGCTTAACTAACAGTAAATGTGAACCATGGACAACATATATTGATGTGCAGGCCAAAAATTTTTTTGACACTACTAGTCACTGCAGCTTCTAGTTTCTAATACGTTAAATGGTTTTTCTTTTATTAATGGCTTGACTACTTGTTCAGATATTTCTTGTGCTGTGCATGTAGCCTTCTTCAGCTTCCTTTAGATCACAAATATTTTCTAAACACAGTGTTGGAAAGTTATGCAGCAGTCTTTTTTGATCTAAGAATCAAGGTGACAGAGCAGTACTAGGTCAGTACTAATTATATGTTTGATTAATATTTTTTTCCTGCAAAAGGAAGTGATTTAGAACAAGATTTAGTTTTCTGGTGGCAGGGAGTGACTTTTTACTTCAGGCTGGTACAACACTTACCATGACTATGATTTCTAGGCATTAACGTAACACAGCAGTTAAACTGGCAGATGGTAGAACATTGTTTGTGAACTCCCCCTTCGCCACTCATTGTCTCAGCCTTGTATTCCTCTCTCTATCCTTTTGGGGATAAGGGTAAGTTACTGAGAAGTTTCTTACAGGTAACTTTGGTGTTATCTGAACTCCTCGGTGTCTTTGAGTCATACAAATTTAGTTTATTCCTCTCAGCCTTCTTGTTCTCCTCTGTATATAGCATGGATATGATACATCAGTCTTCCACTAGTTGATTGCACTACTATCTGTGAGAAATGGTCAGATATCCATGCCCCTAACAACTAATACTCGTAAGTGTTTTTCAAGATACGTCTCCATCCCTTGATAGTGTTGACCATGACAGCAGTCAACTGCATCCCTTGATAGTGTTGACCAGGCTATGTCTACACTACTGCAGTAATTCAACCTATGCTATGCAACTCCAGCTACATGAATAACATAGCTGCAGTTGACATACCTTAGGTCAAGTTATTGCGGGGTCTACACTCCCATTGACTTACCTTACTCTTCTTGTAGGGGGTAGAGTATAGGGGTTGACTGGAGAGTGATCTGCTGTCAATTTGGTGGCTCTTCACTAGACCTGCTAAATTGACCACCGGTAAATCAATCTCAAAGCTTTGATCCCAGCTGTAGTGTGGATGTAGCCTCAGTTGTGGACCATTGCTAGGTTCATTAGGTTCAATGGGACTGAATGATGAGTTGACCTATTTTCTCTTAAAGCACTGATCTTCTGCCCCAAAGGTTTTTTCATGTAGGGTCCTTGAGGGTTAAATTTTGTCATCTCTCTCCTATTTAACAATTTTGTTTTTATTGCAAGTGAAGCAAAAAGGAACCATATTTATATCTATTGTGACAGATTCTGACTGGACAGCTATAAGAGAGGGATCCTATTGTATTCCAGGGAGGTGGGCAGGCTTAAGCCTGTACACAGCTAAATGACCCTCCCCCAGCCTTTGAGGAGGATTCCCCGAGCCTGGGAACTCAACTGTTTACAGGGGACAACAAAAAAGAAAACAAGGGCAGGTGTGAAGGTCAGAGAGTCAAAAAAAGGGAACCTGAAGGAGACAGCAAGCAGAGAACCCTGGATAGCACCCTCTACTCCTCGAAGGTAGCCAGCGGACGTCGCCCAGAGGAACTCTGTTCAGATGCATGAATGGAGGGGGAGTCAGAAATAGGCCTCAAGGTCACCAAGAACCCTCTCAGCCAACATTCTCCCTTTAGTGTTGTAGATAGCTATTTTTGTTGTGACGGATTGGGATCACAGAAACCCCCTTAGAAACTGCCAACTGATACGCCAAGGCTACTCCTGCCTCTGTTTTCCTGCCCAAACAGCTTAGGACCTCAGTACCCTGCCTGGTTTGAGTCAGACTCACTAGCCTGTTGCAAAACCAGACCCAGGTCTGAGCCACATCCCCCAATAGCTATGGGCTTGCCTGGAAACAGGTTAGGAAGTGTTCCTGCCTCTAGCACTCAGATGCTCAACTCCCAGAGGGGTCCAAACCCTGAATAAATCCATTTTACCCTGTATAAAGCTTATACAGGGCAAATTCATAGATTGTTTGTGCTCTATAACACTGATAGAGAGATATGCAAAGCTGTTTGCCTCTTCCCCCCGGGTACTAACATGTACTCAAGGTTAATTAATAAGTAAAAAGTGATTTTAATAAAGGCAGGAAGTGGGATTTAAGTAGGCTCCAAGTGGTAACAGACAGAACAAAGAGAATTACCAAATAAAATAAAACACACAGATCTATCACTAATGCAGTAAAAAGCCTCACCCTCAGATGTTTCAGTGAATTTCTTCTTTCAGACTAATCTCTCTTTTAGTCTGGGTCCAGCTATCACTCGCACCACCCCCTCTGCAATCACTGTCCTCTGTTCCAGTTTCCTTCAGGTATCCTTGGGGGATGGAGAGGTTGTTCCTTGAGTCAGCTGAAGACAAAATGGAGGGATCTCCCAGGGGTTTAAATAGACACTCCCTTGTGTAGAATCCAGTCACAAAATGGAGTTTCAGAGCCAAATGGGCAAAGACTCAGTTCCTTACCAGCCAAGCCACATTCCTGAGGCAGCTCAGATGTGGATTGACGTCTCTCTGTTCATTGTGGGCTTGATTGTTTCTTGACTGGGCATTTACTGAGAATAGTTCCTTCTCAGAAAACTGTCCAGCTGCTTTAAAGACACTATTTAAAATTAACCAAGTACATAGCCAATACTTATAATTTCAAGTACAAAAAATGGCACATGAATACAAATAGAATGAACATGACCAGTAAAACATAACTTTTATGTAGATAGATTACATGACATATGTAGCAATAGCATATTCCAGTTATATGATACATACATTTATAAGCACCTGCCCATAGAGCCTTATGGGGTACAATGTCACATTTGCTGTCACCAAGAGGAGGTTGATCAGGTAGTCCCATGACTTTGTGGGGGCACAGATAGGATATGCAAAAATGAGAAGGTGGGGAGAGAAGTGCAGCCAAAAAATGTAACAAAAGATCTAGAAGCAGCTGGAATAGGGACTGCAACCTAGCACACTCCAGGTAAACATGTGCCACGGTCTCCCTCACACCACAGAAGGGACAGGCATCTGGGACAGGTGAACCACACCAAGAACACAATTGTGCTCATGGGTCCCTAAATGATCCACCAACCAATATCCCTGGCAGGCCATGGGTCTAAGGTGGAATACAGGCTGGCCCACTGTGGTTCCTCACCGTCAACAGGTGGCATTAGATCTCACCATTTACTGTCAGGGTTGGACACAAGGATGAGGAAATTAAGAATATGGAGCACAAGCATGTACAGATGTGTCCTGGGTGCAGTTTGACAGCGTACAGGTGGCAAGTCTTGCAGCCGGCTCAGGGTATACGGATGGGGCGCCTGAAGGGTCTCACAGGGTAGGGGCCCTATGAAAAGGTCTGGATGGCGTGGGGTGCATGTGGGCAAGGAGCACCCTCCTGCAGGATCTATTTGAAGTAAGTACAAGAATCGGGCAACAAAGCTGCCCTCACCTCATGAAGTGACACTGGGGACTATGAAGGGTGAAAAGCCCCATATGCTGAGCGGGCATCAGGGGGTTCACCCAGTCTCCCCAGTCATAGTCCAGGAGGTCTCCAGCCCTGGTGACTTCTTCCAGGACCAGCCTCTGGCACACTGAGGGGGACTCCACCACCTGCACATAGAGTTGTGGATTGTGTAGCAGGGTGCCACTAGAAGCTCCAACCCCTCGATGTCCATTACAGACCTGGTGGCCAAAGTCAGTTTCCAGATCTGGAGGAGGTCTGTAGAAGACCACCAACTCAGAGAGGTCTCGCAGAAGCCTTTCAGATGGAGAAAAAGGAGCTGTCAGTCATATCAGAGCCCTTGCAAACAGCGGAGGAAGGTGTGCATCAATGTGCTTCATGCTGGACTACCTGCACCATAAAGAAATCTCTGTAGGGTATGAAGGTGAAAAACATGGATCTGCGTGTGCAAGCATGTTAGGTCCTGTCGTTCTTCCTCCAGGGGAAGATGCAAAACCCCCAGAGATCAAGTGCACTGCCAGCCAAAAGAATTCCAGTACCAGCTTCTGGAGATTGGCCAGGAAACCCTGAGTTAGGCACATGGTGTTATACCGGTGCTAGAGCATGGACAGGACTAGCTGGTTGAGCACCATGCCTTCCCCCGAATGGAGGCATGAGTGCAGTCCCATCCACTTCCTCAGCCCCTCAGCCACCCTGCCCTCTAAAACTTGCCAGTTTTCTGCCTGAGATGGATGCATTGCAGAACAATAGATGTCGAGACAGACCATTGGGCCCATGATCTGCTGGATGGCCTGAAGCACGGGTGGGAGGGAGCTTACCTGCCACCTGTCCCCGACCACCAAACCAGAGCTTTTGACCCAGTTGATCCGGATGGAGGAGACTGCCAAGTAAACCCCATGACACACCTCCACGTGCACCAGGTCACCTGGGTCCTGGAACATGAGGAGCACATCATCAGTGTACGCTAACAGGATCAGACACACCTCTGGCTCATGGAGCACATTCCTATCAACCCCTTACAGAGGAAGGGCTCAATGGCCAGAGTATACGGCTGGCCTGACTGTGGACAGCCCTGATGAACCCATCGCCTGAAGCTGACAGGAGTGGTCAAGGTCCAGTTGAGCATGACCAAACACTCTGCGGAGGCGCACAGCACCTGGAGAAAACCCATGAATTGGTGCCCGAAGCCGAATGTCCGCAGAGTGCCCAGGAAATACCCACAGTCCATCCAATTGAACGCCTTCTCCTGATCTAGAGACAGGAAGGCAAATGACAGACCATCCCTACACCCAAGCTCAAGGAGATTCCGGACCAAATACAGATTGTCAAAGATGGAGCAGCCCAGTATGGTGTAGGTCTGGTTGGGGTGAACCACGTCCACCAGCCTGGACCCCAGATGCAGAGAGATGGCTTTCGCTACGACTTTGTAGTCCGTGCAGAGAAGTGAGATGAGATGCCAATTCTGAAGGTTGTGGTGGTTTCTCTTCTTAGGTAGCAAGTTGTGCATGGATTGCCTGCACAAAAGAGGGAGGACCCTGCTCCCAAAGGACCCAGCCTAGATGGTGATAAGGTCCAGGCCAAGAATGTCCCAGAATATGCAATAGAACTCCATGGTCAGCCTGTCCATGACCAGAGATTTATTAGTGGACATGAGGCAGAGGGCTTCTGAGAACTCGGCCAGAGTGAGAGGTAGCTCCAGCTGGTCCCGGTCGCCTGTGCTGACCATCAGGAGTTCATTGCAAAGCACCCTACAAGCATTGGTGTCAATCGGATCTGGGGAGAAAAGGGCCCTGGCCCTCCACACATCTCTTCCAGATCTGGGGAAGGGGGGTGCCATTCTCTGCCAAAAGGAAGATGACATGCTTCTTAGCCCCCACTTTTTTTCTCCAGAGGGTGAAAGCACAGAGCAGAGAAAGCAGTAATATGATGCCCATGTGCATTACGTTTGTGGGCCTTTTGGAAGCAGGGGCTTTTCAGGAGAGATTTGAGTGGTGAAAATGTGAGAGTCTGGGACTATAGGAAAGGAGGGATCACTCCAGCTATAGGGGGCATGTATGTATTTTGATGGGGCAAGCCAAGCTGGAATACAGTTTATCTATTGACTGTTCAGCAATGCAGTGTCCTGACAGAAATAAGGTAAAAATTCAGTTTGATTAATATGTTTATTTTTTTTCAGGCCACATTGTGAATCTTTTCATCGTATTATAAGGTAGAGGACCAATGGTTCACTTAGCAAAGTGTGCTGTCTGACAGTGTGCAGCATTGGATACTTTAGATGAAGGTACTTGGTACAAATCAAGAACATTTTTGGTATGAACCCATAGCAGTCCAGAGGGTAACTGGCTTAGATGGTTTACCTAATTCACATAGTGAACATGGGGGCATGGAGAAGGAATCTTAGTACCTAGTTCTCAGGGTGCATCATGTCTTTAAGAAAAGACAGGAAAAACCACTAAGAACAATACTAACCTCAAAAGATTTTTCTAAACTTCAAAGCACCATTCAAATATTTATAAACCAAACCCTGAAATATTCTAATATGTTAGGTAATTGTGGATTTAAGTAAAAATCAGCTCTATCACATCAAAATATCCTATCTTTCAAATGAAAGCCAATCAGTAAAGAATATAAATAAAGGAAATCAAGAAAGTTAGACCAAAAATGGCTTTGTCTTACAATAGACGTCATCCACTCAAAAGAAAATATAGAGAATATTCCACCTCAAGAGATGAGATTCTCATTTTTAGTTGCACTGGTGTAAATCCAGAGTAACTTTTGGAGGCAATGAAGTTGCTCTGGATTTACACTGGTGTAAATTAGATCACAATCTGGTCCAATATATCAATGTCTTCCCCAAGAAAGGTTTTAATCTAAAGGGTGGAATGGATGAACTAGGTCATATTCGTACCTCTACCTGTCTCAGGAATGTTGTGTTTTTTAGTGGGTTTTTTTTTTAAAAGTATTCATGTCTTTCTACATTTCCTGGCCTTGGAAAATACTGAAAGCAAAAATGTATGTGTGTGTACATTATTTCTGCCCTATATTTTAACCCAACGAAAGCCAAGTAGTATAGTATTGGAAATGCCTACAAAAGGTGTTTTTTACAAGATTTGCAATTACTCTACTATCATCTGCCCCCAATGCAGAAGATTGGCAACTGAATGAAGGAGAGGCGAGAAGGGAATCTTTCTCTGGGTACTTGTGGGCAATTATGAACATCATCTCATGCAATTTTTTTTCAGCAGGATTACTTTGGCAGCTAGAAATGACATTCAAAGGAAAAACAGCTCTTTTAAAGAAAACTAGAGAATGAGAGCAGCTCCATTGCTGCTTAACAGAGGCAGCAGCTGCAAAGGCCAGCAGGCACAGAAAACAAACTGCCATCACATCCCTGAAGAAGGGGATATAATTCTGACTCCCCCTCCCATGACAGGCACTTGAGGACTACTACACTGACACTTTTTCATACAAAGATACAAAAGCCCCTCCCCTCTGCCCCTACCCCCACTCCACCCCTTCCATGAGGCCCTGCCTCTGCCCCACCTCTTCCCACCCCCATTCCAACCCCTTCCCCAAAGTCCTCGCCCCAACTCTGCCCCCTCCCTGCCCCTATTCCAACCCCTTCCCTAAATCCCCACCTCAGCCCAGCCTCTTTTCCACCTCTCCTCCACCTTCTTCTCTGAGCATGCCGTGTCCCTGCTCCTCATTCCTGGAAGGTCCTAAGCTCTGCCAAACAGCTGTTTGGTGTCAGGAAGCACTGGGAGGTAGGTAGAGGAGCAGGGACATGGTGCACTTGGAGGGGCAGAGGCAGGAAGGTGGGGAAGCTGAGGAGTGAGGGGAGCTATTGGGGGCCGCAGGAAATAACTCTGTGGGCTGCATGCGGCCTGTGGGCCTCATATTTCTCATGTTTGAGGCCCCTGCATTGGCATCTTTAACAAAGATATGTAATTTCACTTCATGCAGCACTGCTAGTGAATCTTCATATTAGCATACGGGAACAAGCACCCTGTCTCAGGCCCAGCACACCCTCCATACTAACATTGTTATTGTGTTTGCACAAAGTACTCTCTTTTTGTCAGTCTTCTCGTTAGGTTTTTAAGACAGTGAACATGAAGTGGTCAGGAAGCTGAAGCAGCAGCTGTGGAAGGGCGTGGGATAAAGGAATGGGGATACCTATGAAGGAGGCAGAAGAAAGAGGCCCCATTGAAAAACGAGGTAAGTTCTTCTTACTATCTATTCTGACCCAAACAGATAAACTCTTCACACAGCAGCTGTTGGCAAGTTACACTCCAGCTATAGAAACTGATTGGGAGTAGCATAAAGCAGACTGAGAAGTGGCACTCAAGTGAGTCAGAAGCTGTGGTCAAGTTGATCCTCAGAGAGAAAGGCTGCTGATGGGGAATCTGAAGTGGAGAATATTCTTTTAGTGGTACTCGTGCTGTCAGTTATGAATGGCTTTGGCAGGAAGTCAATGAGAATGTGAACACTTCCCTCTTTCTTTCTTACCTTGCCCCTTCCTCTTTCAACTCCTAACTCTACAAAAATAATTGTGAGCTGGCCACTATACTACACCTCCTTCTAAACTTTGAGATGATTTTTTCTTTGAAATGAAGTAGCTTTTTCAAGATTTCACTTCCATTTGCATTCATCATTTTTCATTTCAGCATCAGATTGCTCTGCAATTATAGGGGCTAACATTGGTAAATGAAAGATGCTTGCATAGTATTCTTCAAAAAAATCAAAACCCACAGCTAGTCACTTTCACTCACCTCTAATGATTATTGCTATTTCACTATGGCACAGAGGGAGGAAGTGATTTCTCTATGAACACACAGCAAGAGTTTGGAGTAGAGCCTACATCCTCAGTGAGCTGTGCCCAGTGTCTACTGAGCAGAGCTGAAGGGGATCCCATTTGTGGTTCCCTGATCCTGGAAGTGGGATAGTTTAGTATCGACCTAGGACTGCTGTTTCGAAGACTCATATGCCAGGTGCAAACTAATGGATAGGAAAATTGAGCACAAGATTTTCTGATTTCCATTTCTGAGCAAAGTCCTAGGGTGAGAGTTCTTGATTAAAACTGGGTTTCATTTTTTTAATGTACAAGCATTAGCGAAATTATGGGGTTGCATGACTGTAGAAGGGTCAGAGATTGGCCCTAAGAAACCAATCATACAGTTCTTGCCTTTTAAAATTTAGGACCTTTTCAGCTTATCTTATGGGATCACAGTACTGTAGTATACTGCAGAAACTCATCTTTTCAGTTGTTTGTGTGTTTATATGCAGCATAAAAAAAAGTAAATCTTATCACTGTACTAATGAATCATTGTTGAGTTTCCATAGTTACCTGAAGACATATCATCTCAGACAAACATTGCCAGCTGGCGTGATCTTGTGTACTAAACAGCAGTTTGGGGCTACTTTCAAACAGTCAGATGTTCTATTTTTGCAAACAAGCTCATTGATGTGTTACTTTAAAAAGGCCTCAAGTTGCATTTAGTATCAGAAAAAGATGATTTTTATAAAATGAAACCTCAAGGCTACAGAACAAAGACAATAACAACAACAAAAACTAAGCAAGGCTGATTTTCTGCTCAGAGAACCTCTGAATTTTGTCCCCCATTAAAAGAGAAACTAGTTGGATGGTGTGGTCACATATTTGATTCTTCAATATACGCCATTTGATGGAATGTAAGATACCTGTATGTTCTATAATATATTTCTAAAAAAATAAAGGTTCTTTAGGCATGCTATCACCATGCCGTGCACAAAGACACTTGTGCCATGTCTATATTGAGGGAAGGCTTTCAAAGGCACAAATGGGAGGCACCTGCCCAACTCCTATATATAAATTGCTTTGACTCCTAAGCATATTTAACAGAGATGGTGGTAAAAAATGCCAGAAGGTACTGGAGCTCTCTTTAGACTAGGACTAACACCATTCAGCCAACAACAATGGAAATTTTTTTCCTGAAAGTCCCTATTGTAAAAATAGCTTCAGTTTCAGTAATGAAGAGAACAATAAACATGGTCATTTAGCAAATTAAATTTTGTACATACTAGCATTATATAAGCCTTTGGGAATGTCATCAGGAACAAGACCATGCTTTGAAAACGCTGATTGAGAAACAGAGAAGTAGTCTTATTATGATCATGCAGGAAAATATCTGATAGATATTATAGAGACAAATGCTCATATACTTAATTTTTCTGTTTGCTCATGAAGATTATGTCTGATAAACTTTTTGCCAATATGTATGTTTGAATTTGTGGTGAATGTCACCAAAATTTCAAATAATCTAGGAAGAAAGACAGTGTTTCATGGAGAATATATTGCATAAGGGCACATATTAGGCAACACCAGACACAAGAGGTTATGCTAAATGACAAAAGTTTTGAAATGGGGCTGATGCAAACCTAAGGCGCATCAGGCAAAGTATTGCCAATTGAGATAAGGAAGTGTTAGTATCATTCTGCAAGGCACTAGTGAGACTTCATCTGGAATACTGTGTGAAATTCTGATTTCACACATTTAATAAATATGATTTTAAACTGGAACAGGTGTAGAGCAGGGCTACTAGTATGATCAGAGGAATGAATAATCTACCTCATGAGAGCAAATTTAAGGAGCTTGGCTTGATTAGCTTAACCAAACAAAGGCTGAGGGGAGGTATGATTGCTCCCTATAAATATATCAGAAGGATAAACACCAGGGATGGAAAGCAGTTATTTAAGTAAAGGGCCAGTGCTGGCCAAAGATCAAATCAATATAAACTTGCCTCAACAAATTTAAGCTTGAAATCACCAAAGGAGCGAAGTTCTGGAACAGCCTTTCAAGGGGAGTAGTGAGGGCAAAAAACCTAACTTATTTCAAGACTGAGCTTGATAAGTTTATGGAGAGGATGGTATAATGAGACTGCCTACAACTGGATATGGCCCTTGTGTGACTGTTGTTAGCAAATATCTCCAATGGCTGGAAATGAGACACTAGATGAGGAGGGCTGTGAATTACTACAGTGAATTCATTCCCAGGTGTCTGGCTGCTGGGTTTTGCCGACAGGATCAGGGAATCAGGAAGGAATTTTTCCCCCAGGTAAGGTTGGGCAGGAAGCCTGAGGGTGAGAGGCTCACCTTCCTCTGCAATGTGGGGCATTTGTCACTTGCTGGTTTGAACTAGAGTAAATGGTGGATTCTCTTTAACTTGATGTCTTTAAATCAAGATTTGAGGACTTCGGTGACTGAGCCAGAGGTTATGGGCATATTACAAGAGTGAGTGAGGTTCTGTGGCCTGCAATATGCAGGAGGTAAGACTAGACAATCATGATGGACCCTTCTGGCCTTTATGTCTATTAACCTATGGGCAGGTCTACACTGCATTAAAATGCTCTATGCTGATGAGAGAGAGCGCTCTCCTGTGGGCATAATTACTCCACCTATATGAGATGTGGAAGCTATGTCGGTGGAAGAATATCTCACTCTGGTGGAGGGGGATGTCTTTTTCACACCCCTGAGTGATGAAAGTTAGATCAACTTAAGTGGTAGTATGGACTTGCCTATGATGATTTAGCAGGACATTGGGATTCACCATAGAGCTTTCGGCCTGATGTACACAGTGTATTAGATAGTAATGAAGTAGTATGATTTTGAAAATCCTTTGACTTTGTTCAGTAAAATATGCACTTTCTACTAAAAGGAAAATATTCCAGGTCTTACGTTATCATTCTGCAATCCTATCAAGCTAGTCAGAACTAAGTAATTTGCAATGTGCCATCCAGAAAAGGGTTGTCAGATACATATTTACCTGCACATATTTGCAACATAACCTGGGTGGGGAATATAGTGTGCTAGATTGTTCTCAAGCCACACCCATGTAACTCCTTCAATGTCATTGATGTTGCAGGAGTATTCTGAATGCAGAATTTGGCTTGGACAACTTAACCTTAGTATAGTTTATACAATGATTTAAATAATAAGTTTCAGGACTTTTCCCCTCCTTTATTGGACAGCCAAAGTTTGGATTGCATTTGGAAGAGCTGGAAATTAGGGCTGTCGATTAATCACAGTTAACTCAAGCATTTAACTAAAAAAACCCAACACAGAATACAAAGTGTACAGTGCTCACTTTATATTATTTTTATTACAAATATTTGCACTGTAAAAATGATAAAATAAATATTTTTAAATTCACCTCATAGAAATATTGTAGTGCAATCTCTTTATCGTGAAAGTGTATCTTACAAATGTAGATTTTTTTTTTGTTACATAACTGCACTCACAAACAAAACAATGTAAAACTTTAGAGCATACAAGCCCACTCAGTCCTACTTCAGCCAATCACTCGGGCAAACATGTTTGTTTACATTTATGGGAGATAATGCTGCCCACTTATTATTTACAATGCCACCTGAATGTGAGAACATGTTTGCATGGCATTGCAAGGTATTTACATGCCTGATATGCTAAACATTCGTGTGCCCCTCCATGCTTCAGCCACCATTCCTGTGGACATGCTTCCATGCTGAAGATGTTCCTTTAAAAAAAAGTGTTAATTAAATTTCTGACTGAATTCCTTGGGCGAGAATTGCATGTCTCCTGATCTGTTTTACCTGAATTCTGCCATATATTTCATATTATAGCAGTCTCGGATGATGACCCAGCACATGTTGTTCATTTTAAGAACAGTACCCTTTTGTCATGTGTAGTTTTTAGTTAAGTCAAGAACAGGTAATGATCTTCTGTGAATTTTTCTTTATTGCCGTGACCTGTCCATGACTTTTACTAAAAATTTGCGTGACAAAAACTTAGCCTTATCTATTATTGTTTAACAGTGCAATTAATTGTGCGATTAATTTTTTTAATCACACGATTAATCACCATTGATTTTTTTAATCGCTTGACAGACCTACTGGAAACATATTATAAACTGAAACTTTAGATTCTGTAGCACAATTTTGTAACAAAAAATGTATTCTGTGGCAAATTCTGCAGCATTACACAATATGAGGCTTTGAAAATTTTTAAGAACATAGGACCTGGAAGAGGATCAACAGCATAGGCTGGATGTTCATAGTTAAGACTTGTTCTGAATTCCTCTTTGGCCACTTATCATCAATGTTTTCATGAAAAGCTCCCCTTCGAATAGCTTATCTATCTGTACATTCAAAACAATGAACAGCATTTGAAAAGATATAGGAAAAGTCACAGTATTTTTGAAATCAAATTATAAAATATGTGAGCAGATACATTTATTCACACTGTTGCTATAGTCTATAGCATAGAGTAGAAAAAGAGTGATAAGAATAAATGTAACTGAAGGATGACACAGTGTGCCCAGTTGGTATGATTCACGGGGAATGCACTGAAAGAGCCTAGATAATGTAACTGAAGTCCTTTGACTCTCATGTAGAGATCCTCTGTACTTCACCGGAATTCAGCATTATTTTTGAAAACTTGTAGAATTATTTATTGCACAGAAACCTTTATTCATGAGATAATGAATTAGGTTTTCCAGAATCAGTATTTTTAGCCTTCTACCACAGACAGGTCAAGTGGGGAATTAAATAGAAAATTACAGAAAAACACAGTAACGAAAGATGCCAGAAATGAAAATGATCCATGTGTAACAGCCTGTCATGCAAGGTTACTAAAGCAAATACACTGGGACATAAACTCAAATGTAAGAATTCATCTTGAAGTTATTAAACTAGGTACAATATACTGTATTAGATTTACTTCACCCAGGTTGGTGGCATTTCTCTAATCTGTAGCATTTAGCTATGCCTTGAGCCTTTCAAGCATGTAGTTGGGAACTCTACTAAATTGACGCTTGCTATTTCCAGCTCATCTTTCAAGTGATTTTATAATATGGCCAGAAAATTGTCTTTGTCCAAGATTTTAAATGTGACTAGTGATTTTAGGTGCCCACGTTAAGAAGCCTGTAAAGGCCTGATTTTCAGAGGGTGCTGAGCAACTATCTTGTGCATATCTGGTGCCTTTTCAGTGTCTTAGGTTGGGCAACCAAAAATCATAATCACTAGTCACTTCTGAAAATCTAGGATACTGTGTCTTTTTGGTTACTCTGTGGATTCCACCAACAAAATGTCAGTTATGGTCAAAGATGGTAAAGACCTATGGTGAACTAATTGTCTTATAATGTAGACATAGAACTTCTTGAGCCATAATCAGAACCAAATGGACAAATGTAACTTCCTGTAATTTCAGCAGATGACTTTTATTACGTGTGGTGCTCTTCCTTTTTCTGTGTGTACCACACCAGACTGAGGGTTTGACATGCTAGCCTGCCACTGACTATCAGGTTTCTGTGTATGTACTTCTACCCTTCGTAGGGAAGAAAGAAGGCTTTAGTGTTCCTAGTGTCATAACTGGTCTGGCAGATTTGTTTGCCCTTACATTTTCCTGAGATGTAGCTGGACTGATGACTTTTAGCTTCAGTTACTGATTTGTGAAAGGCAAAATATGACTCAGTGGAGCAGATGATCTCATGCCACCCACTGATATTCCTATTCTCCAACATAGCAAAGTATGGGTCTCTTAAACTCTGCTTGGTTGGAATTGTTAATTATTATTATTATTATTATTGTTATAAAAAGTATTTATTAGTGTTAGAGTAGCACTATCCAAGATCAGTGCCACTTTGCAAACCACAATGTAGAGAATTGTTCCTTGCCCTGAAGAGATTATCTTCTAAATAGGCAAGAGACAAAGGGAATATTGCAGGTTGGAACTGAAGCACAGATACAAGAAGTGACTTACCCAAGGTTGCACAGGAAGTCTGAAACAGAGTCAAGATTGACCCTATATCTCCTGAATCTACATTCAGTTTCCTAAATAAAACACTACATGTTTTTCTACAGCTATTTCACCGGAAATCCATAAAGGGCTGATAAACTAAGAGTCGGGCTTAATTTAAATGAGACAAATAGGCTTTGCTAGAACATATACAATGGCACAAGCCCAGCTACATAAGAACTAAGTATTTATTCATTATTATGTAATCAGAAGTGTATGTAGGCTTCAGGCTTCCCCATGCCTTCAGTTAGCCACAAAACCAGAAATATGTTTTGTTCTTTGTTATTCAATGATGCAAGCTAAAGACTGAACTGTGCAAGGTACAGAGTTCCTGATAACATTTGAATAGAAAAAATATGTTGCGGTTTTTAGAGATTATAAAAACCAAGAATATCAACCTAAGTTCTAACTGTTAAAGAGGGAAACTCCCAGAACAAACCCCTAGCATAGAAGACAAGCTATTTTGTTTTCTAACAGTCATTGTGACACTTGTAGGGTAAGTAAAGTTAGCGAAGAGAGAGGTGCTGATATTTGTTCTTCAAGTTGTATAAAAAAGTGGTTTGATCTGGCAACTTTCAGAACAGGTGCCCTGCCTTGAAATTCAATACTGATTAGAGCAAAGTAATGCACATTGGAAAATTAATCTCAAATACAAATATATAATGATGGATTCTCGAAGAGATCATGGAGTCACCATGGGTAGTTCTCTGAAAACTTCAGCTCGGTGCTCACCAATGGTCAAAAAGGCTAACAGAATGTTAGGAACTATTAGGAAAGGGATCAGTTTTGCCCAAAGTAATCACCTACTATTGCTTCCATTAAATTGAATCACTTCTTACAATATTTTTTTCCAGTGTGGAACACAACATAAATGTAAGGTTAAGGTGAGAATTGAAACTCACAAAGCCAGGAAATTCAGAGAAAATCAAGTTTTAAAAGTTCACTATTTTGCATTTTGGTAAATTGAGTTTTGAACTTGGGGCAAATTATTTGGAATATTCACAACTTTTTGAAATACTTTTAGCTATTTTTGGTCTCTCAAGTAATTTGAGATTTACTTAGACCTGTACAGATTTAAAACCTGAGCAAAGAAGTCAGAAACATCATTTGTGTTGATGTGGGGGTGGGCAATGGGATGAAGACAGTGATGTGTTGTGTTTAATTATATGAATGAAGACCATGCAGAATAAGAAGGAGAATCCTCATTCTCCAGGAGTCTTATTTTGATGCAATTATTAATGTTTGACATGAAGGGTAACTTGTAGCTTTAAAATACTATGCATATACTGGAAAGCTTTTTGGACAAACCCTTAATTCAGTTTGATTTTCATGCCTTATTAATCTCTAATTCAGCAAGGCCCATCTTTCCTTATAAACCTTGAGTTCATGCTATCAGATAAAAGTGAAACAGGTGCACATCTGATATGGAGGCACAAGGGGTGGAAGTGCAGAGGGAGGAGTTTACTACAGTCTATTTCTTTACACTTTAATTCAGATACATACTTTTTTCCACAACAGCTGTTGTTCTCTATCCACTACATACCATGTAGTGAATCAATCACTCCACCTATATGTACCTGTTTGGTGAATTATGGTTACCTTTAAAAAGTATGGTACTCAATCCTCAGTGTCATGGGTGTCCTTGATATGCCAGCATTAGCTGTGAAAGACTAAAGGGATAATCAACCCAAAGTTTGTCGAGACACTGTACCTTGGAAATGTCAGTCAGATACACAGATGCACAGCAAGCCTTGTACCGGAAAACCATTTGTAAAACATCTAGACACTTACGTTGAGCATCCTCTGGACAGCAATACTGTCATGTCATTATTTAAAAGCCCCCATGTGCTCATATTGGCATGTTATATGTGGTAATTCTTATCTTGAGTCTCAGCTGAATGGTTTCCAATTTCTTCACCCTCAGATTGCAAAGACTGACATTTTACAGAAGTTCTCAGTTTATACTTATGGTTTTGATCCTGGTGGATTTGAGAAGCAGTTCAGGAATGACTATATAAACCTACCAGCCAAAATGCTCTGCTGCTACATTATAGTGCTCCAGAAGCATGGAACAGCCACAGAGTGCCTCAGCGGATGCCTAGAAATTGTCAGCGGATTTAGTCTCCTTCAGTCTTGCAGTGCACTCCTGAGCTTAGTTCATTAACTCATGATTTGAGGGAAAAATAAAATGGCAAAAATAGAAAATTCTCCCTTTACAATCAGTGATCTATTCTGTAGTTAAAGAACAGAGCTTTATACAGATGATCAAATGTGAAATGCATGCAAAAAAACAGTACTGCAGTAAGGATGAGAGAACATCTGAAGAACACCAAAAAGCCATATGTGTTTCCTCCAAGAAGAAAGAAACAGAAAAATGATCTCCTTTGACTCATTGCTGAGATGAAATTCAATTGTTTCCTAACTAGCTCATCACAGGAAGCATTCATAGGGCATTGCTGGTTATATTTCTGCCTCTGGGCATATGCACTTTCACCTCACTGTAGGTGTCCAGTCATCTATCTTCCACCTAAGCTCTAGTGCAATCCATGAACCAGGAGAAGATAGACAGAGGAATGCCTATCTTACCTATAAGGTCCAATCGGGGAGTGGGGAAGAAGGGGTGTGCCCACCTGACTACTTTTAGCCAAATTGTTAGAGTACATACCCAGGATGTGGGAGAGCCAGGTTCCTTTCCCCCATGCAAACAGAGGTGGAGAAAGGATTTGAAAAGGGATCTCCTTTACCTCTCAGATGTGTGCCCTAGCCCACTGGACTATGGGGTATTCTGATGTGGGGCTCATCCCTCTCTGCTGTTGAAGCTGGTTCACTTTGTATCAGTAATTAAACTGTCACTGGAGCAGGGAGACTGGACTCTGGCTCTTCCACCTCTGTGGGTGACTAAAGAGTCACTCTGTCTTTCTGGCTCAATGACTATTTTTCCAAAATTAACAGCTTCAACAGTAGAAGTCCCACATCACAATATTCCATAGCTCAGTGATGTGAGCCTGCATTGGAGAGGTAGGAGACCCCTATTCAAATCTTTTCTCTTTGTCAGGCAGAGGTGTGAATTGAACCTGGGAATCTCCTATAGCTTAGGTGAGTGCTCTAACCACTAGGTTCAGAGTTATAACATAGGCACTGGTACCACCAGGTGCTGTTTTGTGTGGAGTGAGGTAGGCGCCTCATCTCTTTAATGGTTTTAGGTGCTTAAGCTACATGACTCCAGGAAAGGGATTCCTGGTTGTGGATCACAAGCAGAGATAGGTGCCAAACTCCATGAGAGGGGCAAGGCTTAGGACGTTCCTCTCACCTACATTTGCCAATAGATGCTGAAGAAGCTCCTTGTGTAGACCTTTGTGGATTGCATTCTAATACACCTTTCTTTCACCACTTTCATTGCATAGGAAGGCTAGAAGCTTAACTCAGGCACTGTGGATCCCAGTGTTATTCCTGTGATTTTTCTAGGTGCCTAAATGTTTTCTGGGCAAAAGCCCACAGAAGATTGGCTTGAGCTAGGTCTTCCTGGCTTTGCAGCAGCCTGTCAGAGAGGTAGGTGTGCTGGCAGGAAACCAGGCACACCTGCCTCATTTCCATCAAAAGGTTTGATGGAATCAACATGTTCCTGTACAACAGTTTAATTTTGTTGAAATGCCATTTTCTAACAGAAAAATGTCCAAACGTTTCTGATTAACTTTTGTATTGGACAAACTGAGGCATGTTATATGAGTCTGGTAGTAATAGTTTATTTAATTTAAATTGTGGAATAGAAATATAAAAACTTGTTTTATTGCATTTTAATTCATTTTCCATGGGGAAATCCTGTGTGTTAAGGAGGGTGGGAATCCAATATTTTTGTAACTTAAGTAAAAATATCAAAATATTTCATAGAACTTATTAAAGCTAAGGCCTTGAAAGTTCTGCCAAGCTAACATTCAGCGTGGCTAAGAATGATAGAAAATTCATGGAAAAATATTTCCATCAGGTAGCCTACTGAGATAAAAGGTACTTACTAGTAGGTCCTTTGAAACACACTTTACATCTATGGCATGCTGCCCTTACAAAGATAACCATAGGGTCAAAGTATATAGACAAAAGTGGCACCATCTTTCCCCTGAAGCTTTACACAGCTTCTTTTAAAACATCTTACACTCATCACACTTAGAAGAAAACCTTAACAGATGTAGAAAGTAAATAAAAGGGCTATAATTCAAGTCTTTTGTTTTCTAGGTATGCAGCCTGCCTTCAAGCCAAAGAAGCATCTCTGCTAGTTCAAGCCAAGAGCATTTTTTTATCCTTAACCCTGGCTTTCTGATAATACCCCAGGCTATGTGAATTGGCATTATCCATGTGAACACTTCAGTGAAAAATAGTTTCAGTAGAAGATGCAAATAGCATAAAAACCCATGAGTTTATTTCCATTACTCAGACAGCGCCTGCAGCTTTGACTATCCTTAGCATTTGTACAGCCAATTTATTTTTGATTTTCTTTGATTATACATTATTATTTTCAGAACATGGCACAACAGCATATGTGTGACTCATTTATGTCTACATGAGTTCTCTTCTTTTAAACTAGCTATGGAAGATAACACACATATTATCCCCTCTTCTCTTCACCCCTACCCTTTCAAGGTTAGATCAGAGCTTTAAAATTCCAAGGTATCACTAGTGAATAGGAAAACTTAATTTGGAAAGTGCACTAATTTTAATATTTATTATTAGTTACTTAATAGAGACACTGTTTTAACCAATACCAGGGGCCTCTTTAACTAAAGCCTTGGTACATAATCAGTTTGATCTTTCAGCTGTATTCTTTCTTGAACATTTTTGGGGAATTGTATTATCCATGTCACTGTGCCTCGAAGTCTCTGGGCAATATCATTTGAATGAAAAGGCAGTTTTAAATAAGATATTTCATCATTTGGTAGTGGGATTTTTAAAAACTCTGGGCTACCTTTTTGAAAGGGCCTCAATATGACTTCTGATTTGGGCCACAATTAATTGTCCATGGAAATATTAGCACTTAAACATCCAATTACCTAGTCAACAAGCACAATCAGGCAAACGTCGAAATGCTTGAGCATCTGCACCCACAGACTTGCACTCGTAAAATTGGAAGCTCTTTTTCTAAACAAATAACACTCTTAATTATCTGACTTTTTTAAATATAAGCCAAATGCTGGAGAATTTTTTTTTTATTTATATCTTAAACAGAACATAAGAACATAAGAAGGGCTGTACTGGGTCAGACCAAAGGTCCATCTAGCCCAGTATCCTGTCTACCAACAGTGGCTAATGCCAGGTGCCCTGGAGTGAGTGAACCTAACAGGTAATGATCAAGTGATCAGTCTCCTGCCATCCATCACCCCCCTCTGACAAACAGAGGCTAGGGACACCATTCCTTACCCAGCCTGGCTAATAGCCATTAATGGACTTAGCCTCCATGAATTTATCCAGTTCTCTTTTAAACCCTGTTATAGTCCTAGCCTTCACAGCCTCCTCAGGCAAGGAGTTCCACAGGTTGACTGTGCACTGTGTGAAGAAGAACTTCCTTTTATTTGTTTTAAACCTGCTGTCCACTAATTTCAATGGGTGGCCCCTAGTTCTGCTATTATGGGAACAAGTAAATAACTTTTCCTTATTCACTTTCTCCACGCCACTCATAATTTTATATACCTCTATCATATCCCCCCTTAGTCTCCTCTTCTCCAAGCTAAAAAGTCCTAGCCTCTTTAATCCCCCCTCATATGGGACCCGTTCCAATCCCCTAACCATTTTAGTTGCCCTTCTCTGAACCTTTTCTAATGCTAGTATATCCTTTTTGAGATGAGGAGATCACATTTGTACACAGTATTCAAGATGTGGGTGCACCATGGATTTGTATAAGGGCAATAAGATACTCTCCGTCTTATTCTCTATACCTTTTTTAATGATTCCTAATATCCTGTTTGCTTTTTTGACTGCCGCTGCACACTGCATGGATGTCTTCAGAGAACTATCCACGATGACTCCAAGATCTTTTTCCTGATTAGTTGTAGCTAAATTAGCCCCCATCATATTGTACATATAGTTGGGGTTATTTTTTCCAAAGTGCATTACTTTACATTTATCCACCTTAAATTTCATTTGCCATTTTGTTGCCCAATCATTTAGTTTCATGAGATCTTTTTGAAGTTCTTCACAGTCTGCTTGGGTCTTAACTATTTTGAGCAGTTTAGTATCATCTGCAAACTTTGCCACCTCACTGTTTACCCCTTCCTCCAAATCATTGATGAATAAGTTGAATAGAATAGGTCCTAGGACTGACCCTTGGGGAACACCACTAATTACCCCTCTCCATTCTGAAAATTTACCATTTATTCCTACCCTTTGTTCCCTGTCTTTTAACCAGTTCTCAATCCATGAAAGGATCTTCCCTCTTATCCCATGACAACTTAATTTACATAAGAGCCTTTGGTGAGGGACCTTGTCAAAGGCTTTCTGGAAATCTAAGTACACTACATCCACTGGATCCCCCTTGTCCACATGTTTGTTGACCCCTTCAAAGAACTCTAATAGATTACTAAGACATGATTTCCCTTTACAGAAACCATGCTGAATTTTGCCCAACAATTTATGTTCTTCTGTGTGCCTGACAATTTTATTCTTTACTATAATTTCACCTAATTTACCCAGTACGGACGTTAGACTTACCGGTCTGTAGTTACCGGGATCACCTCTAGAGCCCTTTTTAAATATTAGTGTTATATTAGCTATCTTCCAGTCACTGGGTACAGAAGCCCATTTAAAGGACAGGTTACAAACCCTAGTTAATAGTTCCGCATTTTCACATTTGAGTTCTTTCAGAACTCTTGGGTGAATGCCATCTAGTCCCAGTGACCTGTTACAGGTAAGTTTATCAATTAGTTCCAAGACCTCCTCTAGTGACACTTCAATCTGTGACAATTCCTCAGATTTGACACCTACAAAGATGGCTCAGGTTTGGGAATCTCCCTAACATCCTCAGCTGTGAAGACCAAAGCAAAGAATTCATTTACTTTCTCTGCAATGACTTTATCATCTTTAAGTGCTTCTTTTATATGTCTATCATCCAGGGGCCCCACGGGTTGTTTAGCAGGCTTCCTGCTGATGATGTATTTAAAAAACATTTTATTATTACCTTTTGAGTTTCTGGCTAGCTGTTCTTCAAATTTCATTTTGGCTTTTCTTATTACATTTTTACACTTAATTTGGCAGTGCTTATGCTCCTCTCTAGTTACTTCAGTAGGATTTGACTTCCACTTTTTAAAAGATGCCTTTTTATCCCTCACTGCTCCCTTTACATGCTTTTTAAGCCACGGTGGCTCTTTTTTAGTTCTTTGACTTTGTTTTTTAATTTGGGGTATACATTTAAGTTGGGCCTCTATTATGGTGTCTTTGAAAAGTGTCCATGCAGCTTGCAGGGATTTCACTTTAATCACTCTACCTATTAATTTCCTTTTAACTAATTCCCTCATTTTTGCATAGTTCCCCTTCCTGAAATGAAATGCCACAGTGTTGGGCTGCTGCGGTTTTGTTCCCAGCACGGGAATGTTAAATGTTATTATATTATGATCACTATTCCCAAGCGGTCCTGTTATAGTTACCTCTTGGACCAGCTCTTGCACTCCACTCAGGACTAAATCAAGAGTTGCCTGTCCTCTTGTGGGTTCCTGTACCAGCTGCTCCAAGAAGCAGTCATTTAAAGTATCGAGGAATTTGGTCTCTGCATTTCGTCCTGAGGTGACATGTACCCAGTCAATATGGGGATAATTGAAATCCCCCATTATTATTGAGTTATTTATTTTGACAGCCTCTCTAATCTCCCTTAGCATTTCATTGTCACTATCACTGTCCTGATCAGGTGGTCAATAATAGATCCCTATTGTTATATTCTTATTAGAGCATGGAATTACTATCCATAGAGATTCTATGGAGCATGTGGATTCATTTAAGATTTTTAATTCATTTGATTCTACATTTTCTTTCACATATAGTGCCATTCCCCCACCCCCACGACCTGTTCTGTCCTTCCGATATATTTTATACCCTGGAATGATTGTGTCCCATTGATTGTCCTCACTCCACCATGTTTCTGTGATGCCTATTATGTCAATATTCTCCTTTAACACGAGGCACTCTAGTTCATCCATCTTATTATTTAGACTTCTACCATTAGTGTACAAGCACTTTAAAAACTGATCACTGTTTATTTGTCTGCCCTTTTCTGATGTGTCACATCAGGGCCTAAATAGGCAAAACTTTCACTGACTTCAGTGGGACTCTTGCCTGAGGCTTAAGGAAGAACTTCCATATTTGATCCAATGGCTTAAGAGGGTTTAACGGGTGCACAGGGCATTATGGGAGCCCTTTGCTCTGTGGTGAATTTTGAAGCCCTCTTTAGACGAGATTGAGAAAATATTCCAGCAGACTAAGCTGGGTATTTTTAAGAATGTTCTAGTATGATTCCCTATTCATCAGGTATGGAAAAGGAGAGAGGAAATAAGAATCAAGTCTCTCATCCATTTCTTAAGTGAAGCTCATAACTTCCCTGTCCAAAAGAGTTTGCCTGATTTTTAATTTTCTGCTAGTTAAAACCTCAGCCACTCAGTAATTCAGCTTGCCATTTTAGCCACCCGGAGGTTATTTCTTTTTAATTAGCAATCAACATTTTGAAAAGTTATGATTCCACCAACAGGGTAAGCCAGAGTAGAGCAGTCACTGCCTGCAAAGTATGTGCATGCGATTTTGCAATTTACAACATAGTGTTCAGGGAATAAACTGCAGCATTTATTATAGATGAGTAAATTCCTGACAACTTTGTATATATCCAGATATTAGAGGACAGATGACGTGTTAATGTAAATTGGTGCCTCTCTTTTGGCTTAAATGGAATTGTTCTTGCTTTCAAAGGTTGACCAGATTTTCAAAGTAATAAACCATGACACCTGGCAGGGCATGAAGGGAATTGCAGCAGGGAACAATTTAGGAAGTGTGCATAGGAGACATGTGGCAGCTAGGTGAAATGAGAAAAAAAGGTGTCCACTCCACTTCTGGGAGGGTTCATTTTTCCCCTGATAATTAGGCCTGAACTGTTTCAGGAGTATTTCTGAAGTTACAACAAAGGGTGGTAAGTTAGAGAAAAATATTTAAGCCCTGATTCCTGGGCAGCAGTGTAAAGCCCTAAAATAGCTGTAAGCCAGTTGAACTCTGAGCATATGTCTAAATGCTTTGCTGAATGAGGATTATACTTCTTTTTGTCTCTTTCTACATTCTAGGCTCCCAGTTCCAAGCTCCACAAAGAAGCACAAAGAATGCAATGGCTAAGTGGCATGCTTAAGGAAATGATAAACTTCAGAAAGAAGTTCCCAGAAAACTGCCAGGATCCTTTAACAGGTTAAAAAGGACAATAGCCGACTTAAAGTGGAAGCAGCAGAAGGGAAAGATTGATGGGAATTGAGGACTCAATGAGAAAGACAGAGCTCCCATTTTCCTGTTACAGAAAGTGATTTAAGAATTAAATGCAATGACTTAGAGAATCACCTGTGCAGAAACAATGTGATGATTTAGTGAATACAAGAGACAAAGAATGTTGGATTAAACCTTGAATTTGATTTTTTTTTCCTTAATACAATAAAATTTCATAACTTTTCAGCACAAATTAAGGGATCCCTCTGATCCAACAAAATCTGATACATTGAGATTGCTGAATTAGAGTCAAAGCAAGAAGTCTGGGAAAAAAACTTGGGCATGTTTCTTGGAAAGATGTGAATCTATGTTGATGAGAAATTCAAAAACAGAATTGAGAGGCATTTTTGACCAATATACTGGAAATATAAGGGGAAAAAAGTAGTACAGATCCCAATCCTGCAACATGTAAGCACACGAGTACATACTTTCACTTCAAGGCCCCAGTTTGCAACTCCTTACCAAGTTCAATGTAAACTATTTCAGTTTCTGGAGTCTACTATGTTCTCTCGGATAGGTAGGGTAAAGCTTAGCTGCAGGAGACAGAGCTTTCTGTGGGATTGTGAGAGTAGCACAGTCTGTAGAATGAAGTCCCAGAGGAACTAAAGACCATCACAAACCTTATTACTTTCCTCGGTGAGTTCAAGGCATACTTCTTTGATCTAACTTCTTTAACATATAGCAACATGTGTTTATACATTTAAAAAAAATCCAGAAAACCAAAACATCTGCTGCACATACTTCTCCCCTTGGAGACTGAGAGAATAAGCACATGATACATGTTAGTTATTTTGCTCAGTGCACAACTGGAAGGTACTCGTACTACAGTGATGAACATAAGTATAAGAATCTACATATAACAGAACAGCATTTCTATCCCTCAACATTCTGAAAATGGAAACACCACTTGTTATAGGGAGTCACATGGTGGTATTAGTACAGGCAGCCCTCTATTTTGTTTATCTAATCTACCTATCTATCTATCTGTCTGTCTGTCTGTCTCTAATTTGTTAGATCTCAAAGCAGTGCTTACTATCAGCTGTGATCCACCTCTTTAGATGAGGAACACATTACTGCTAAAAGCTTGTTCTGTCTGAATCTCTTTGACTAAGAATTGTTCTTAGGGGAGCTGCTGTCTCCAGTTTATACCCATACAATCACATTACATGCTGGCAAAACATTACAGAATCTAAGAGGGACACAAATATTTCTAGACTGCTTAGACACAAAATAGACTCACAGAGAATCATAAAATTTAAGGCCAGAAGGGATAACCTGATCATCTAGTCTGATCCTTATATCACAGACCACCACCACCACTCAGCACCCATACAACTGAAATTAGACCAAGATATTACAGCTCTCAGGAGACTAAACTGTCAAGTGTCATAGTCAAAGAATAAAAGGGACCAAGGTGCACCAATGCCCAAGGCCCTGGCAATGGCAGGAAATTGATTAATGAAGATAAATGTAGCTGAATAGTTATGTATTATTGATGCAGTCAGATAAAAAAAGTCATCCTCATTTAGGTACCTTCACTGAAAGTCTCATACCCTAGTCCATGGAACCAAAATAAAATAGTGTAATACCATAGCTTTCTTCTGAATTAAAACTATTAGTAGGTAAAGAACTGTAACCTAATAGCACTGTCCAAGACACAAAAAAAACCCCGAAGAGCTCAAAAAAAAGAGAGAATATGATTCTTTATTTCACGAGAGGTGACACTGCTTTGTGTGTGTTTATACACAACTGCAAAGCTTTACTCAATTATAGATATTCTTTGTGTGTTGTCCTAGTAGGAAATCTGTCTTATTTATTTCCTTCTTCCTTGGTGAAATACTAAAATTGTTTTCAATAACTTCCTTTAAAAGCAAATAAAGAGACACGTCTTTAAAATATGTGTTAAAGGCCAGTATGCAACAGAGATCTCATAAAGGGGCTTTTTTTCTTTGCCCATTATTTTTTAATCTTCTATCATGAGAGAAACTGTTATAAAGATTATTTTGTTATCTGGATGGTTTCCAAGAGCTGTCAAGGCGAACACAGCAAAAAAAGGTACTTCTTATCTTTTGTGATCTCTGACCCATCTTAACTGATTGTGCTCCTATCTGTCCACAGAGGGAGAAAGGAACATACTTGAGTTATTAATGGCTTGAATGATGTCTGCAGGGAGTATGACAAATCACACACATTAGTTCACGGCTAAGTTTTAGATCCTAGGCAAGGTATAGAACACTCTCACAGCATCACAACATCTCCTATGTTTTCTTCAAATTCTTGCTCTACTAAACTAGTTAACAAACATTAATAGTTCAAACTTCTTTTTCAAGAGACCCCTTGTGGCTCCCTTCCCCTCCTGTGACCACTGATGGGATCTAAAAATGAGCCAAAACAATCTAGTAAAGACCTAAATGAACCCAAACTCTATAGGAAAGAAACAAGTATGCTCAGAATTACAATGTGGATCAGCAATACTGCTACATTAAACATGACTTCTTTGAGCAAGGAAATGGAGCCAGCAAACTTCTAGTATTTCAATTAAGAAAACAACAGGTTCCATCCAAATTATTTACAAAATTATCCATGCACAAAGTAAGACAAAACTGGAGGAACAGTGGAGTTCTTTACTTCTTCCTTTGAAGACTTTGATAATGTGCTAGATAATGCTGACTCAGCAATTGTTGATCTTCACCCAATAAATGTTTTGCATAAAAGCAATTTGGCAAATCTTAATGAGCAACAAATGAGAGAACTAAAAAAACCTCTTAAAATTATGAACATGAAAATTAACACTTTCTTCATTTAAAAATTAACAAAAATTCGATCCCAGATATCAATAAGACCTGATCCAAAGTCCACAAATGTCCAGGGGAGTCTTCTTCTTGGTTCCACTGGGCTTTGGATCAGATGCTTAATGCAGACTTTTATAAGGACTTCCTAGGAAAAAATTCTTGTCCACTTTTACGCACACGAGATAAATGGACTTTTGATCAATAGACTTCTCTTCATCTGACAATCAGCAATTATAATATTCATGAACAAATAATAGATAAATTATATCAAAATTTTCTAAAGTGACCAGTGATTTTGACTGACCAACACCTTAGAGAGGATTAGTTTTCAGAAAGCAGATACTCACCATTTTTTGGAAAAAACATCAGATCTCTTTAATGTGTCTCAAATTGAATATACACAATTTTATGTGCCTAAAATTGCTAATCTCAAAAATGTAAGTCAATTTTTGTTTCCCCTAGAAACCGAAACTTCCACTACATTGATTGATTGATTGATTGATTGATTGACAAAAATAATCACAGAAGGAGTATCAGATCATGTGTGTTACTGCATATACATCCTGATCAGATAAGATTAAGAACAGTAGGGAAGAAAAACAAGTGGAGATCTAGTTACAGAGGTTCTCAGACTGCCTCAAGTTTTTCGGCCAAAACCTTTTTTCAGCTGAAATATACAGATTAAGTCTGACTGAGCAAAACACTATGAATTCAAGTCAAATTTGCTGAATTGTTTCTATTATTTAAAAAATTATGAAAAAAACTTTTCATTGATGTTTTTGAAACAAGACATTTATTGGAAACATCTGTTATTGAAGTTTTATTTTTCAGAAAGATTTAAAAAAATAAAAACTAAACTAAATGCTCTGTTTTGAGTCAAATCTTTTGTAATATCCAGTAGATTATTTACTTCCCCACTCTCCTGCAATATCTTGCGCGTCAGAATGGTGGTTCTTTGTTTTTTTCTTTTTCTCCTGAGGCTTCAGTAGTGGCCATGGAGAATGTCCACAGACATTTCACATTCTAATGGAAGAATTCCATCTCCTCAAACCCTATAGAGTATCCTTCCACAGAACCCATTTTATTGGGCTTAAAATAAGAAAGAGTATTTTCAACTAAAAATCAATACGATTAGTTTAAGCCTTTCTGTATTACTTTCTGTCCTTTGACTGTTCATAGGTAAACTAAAACCTGATTTATACGTTCTGCCTTTTTTGGTCTAGAAAAGAAATTCTAGTCTCATCCCTTGCCCCCAACAATGATGAAGTTTCCCCAACCCACACATAATACTAGATACTAAATTGCTCCCTATTATCTGTAAAGACAAAAGAAAAAAAATTCTGTGGTAACCAAGGTTCATTTAACAGAGGGGTAGCCATGTTAGTCTGGATCTGCAAAAGCGACAAAGAGTCTTGTAGCACCTTATAGACTAATAGAATTTAGGGATCATGAGCTTTCGTGGGCTAAGACCCACTTCATCAGATGAATGTTGTGGAAATCTCCAAAGGCAGATATAAATAGCAGGCAAAAAAGCAAGTAAATTCAACGGGGGATGGGGGGGGAGGTGAAACCCACTTCCAGCAGGTGAGCTGGAGGTGTGAACACCCAGAGAGGAGAAACTGCTTTTGTAATTGGCGAGCCATTCACAGTCAATATTAAGTCCAGACCTGATAGTGTCGAATTTGCAGATGAACTGGAGCTCAGCAGTTTCTCTTTGAAGTCTGGTCTTGAAGTTTTTTTGCTGGAGGATGGCTCTTTTTGAAAGGCTGGACATACAATGGCAGACCTAAAGACAGTCCTCCGCTGTGGGGAGCAGAAGGGCTTTCATTGTGCCTGGTTCATACCATTCAGTTCCCACTGATTTTCAGCAGATAAATTCAAGAGAGTCACACATTTCCCAGAACAGTAAGAGCACAAGGACATTAATTCTTGGGTCTGAATCTGATCCCACATCAAATGTCAATCAGTGAAATGGCATTTACATAAACTGACATGAAAGAAGAATCATGCCACTACTGTAATTAAACCACTGTTCCATGTTCACACTGTGCTCCTTGTGTTGGTGGAGCACCTCCACAGTAGCAGCTCCTGCATTGACACAGAAAGCAGTGCACTGTGGGTAGCTATCCCACTGTGCAACTGGCTGCAGGCTGTTATGAGAAGGAATAGCAATGCCTCATGAGGGCAATTTCAGCATCAGATGATGCAGGCTTCTCAATCTCATTATTCCATGGACATCCCACATGTTCCTGATAACCTGTTAGCCAGCCATTTGTGTCAGAAAGCATGGATCCGCCATTGCTGTTCCATATTGTGCTGTGTGTTATGAATCAACAATGATTTAGATTATGACATAGTACATTTATAAAGTTTGTGGACCATACCAAGCTGGGAGGGGTTGCAAGTGCTTTGGAGGATAGGATTATAATTAAAAATGTTCTGGACAAACTGGAGAAATAGTCTGAAGTAAATAGGATGAAATTCAATAAGGACGAATGCGAAGTACTCCACTTAGGAAGGAACAATCAGTTGCACACATACGAATTGGGAAATGACTGCCTAAGAAAGAGTACTGCGGAAAGGGATCTGGGGGTCATAAGGGACCACAAGCTAAATACGAGTCACCAGTGTAACATCGTTGCAAAAAAAGCAAACATAATTCTGTAATGTATTAGCAGCAGTATTGTAAGCAAGACGCGAGAAATAATTTTTCCGCTTTAATCCACACTGATTAAGTCTCAACCGGAGTATTGTGTCCAGTTCTGGGTGCCACATTTCAGGAAAGATGTGAAAAAACTGGAGAAATTCCAGAGAAGAGCAACAAAAAGTGATTAAAGGTCTAGAAAACATGACCTGTGAGGGAAGATTGAAAAAACTGAGTTTCTTTAAGCTAGAAAAGAGAAGACTGAGAGAAGATATAATACCAGTTTTCAATTGCATAAAAGGTTGCTACAAGGAAGAGGGATAAAAATTGTTCTTAACCCTGAGGATAAGACAAGAAGCAATGGGTTTAAATTGCGGCAAGGGATGTTTAGATTGGACATCAGGAAAAAATTCCTAAGAGTCAGAGTGGTTAAGCACTGAAATAAGTTGCCTAGGCAGGTTGTAGAATCTCCATCATCAGAGATTTTTAAGAGCGGTTTAGACAAACACCTCTCAAAGATGGTTTAGATAATACTTAGTTCTGTCTTGAGTGCAGAAGACTGAACTAGATGATCTCTTGAAGTCTCTTCCAGTCCTATGATTCTATGAACACTAGGCCAGAAGAGGAGCCCATGGCAAGGGGAGGAGAAGGGCTATTTGGCTGATGGAGGCTGTGAAGGAGCATTTTAACAAAAAGTTATAGCAATGTTTGTTGCTGTAGTGTGCTGAGCCTAGCACTGCTTGTTTGCACCATGCTACCTCCTTCTTCCATCAGTAATTTAACCCTGTTCAGTTTCTAGCTATATGAAAAAGTGAATACCAGTGGTGCCATTTTTTTATTTTTCCCAGGAAAGTTTTAGTTCAGTTTCTTTTCATTCTTTAAAACCATGCCCTCTTTTTCCACAGCCTGAGGCTCTGCACCCTGACCTCCACCCTGACTACTCCACCCCGACTACTCCACCCCATGTACCACCACCCTAATCCAAGCCTCCGGCTTCTCCCACAGTCCCCACCCTGACTGCTCCCCCAACCCCCACCCATACAACACCACGCCAACCCCAGCCCCCTCCGAGTAGAAGCAGCATGTCTGCAGCTCCGCACCAGAGCAACTATTTGCCTCCTTGCCTTCTGCTATGCCTGCTGCAGCTCTTTAATTTTTTACCGGCACTGCTGTGTCCCTGTCTTAGCCCTTCCCCTCCATATAACAAGCAAGTTCCAGCAGCTGGAGTGGAGCTGTGCCTGCACCGCCTCCTCTCCTTACAGACTCACGAGATCCAACACTTCCTGTGCACTCCCAGGCAGGAGCTGGCCTGATCAGCTGGGCAGTTGCTATATGAGCTCTCCACACTGTGCAAATGGGAAGAGCAATTTCAAAACTTTCCTGGGATTTAAAATGAGAGGAGCACATGCCTGTGTACCTGGCTGCAAGCAACGGAGTTCAAAATGGTGACTAGAGAGGTCAGGTGGAATACCTCCTGGAAGCCAATTAATTCGACATAAGCAACACAGTGTTTACATGAAGACTGCATCACTCTGACTATGTCACCCTAAGCTCTAAACCTCTCATTGATGTGCTTTTATTACGTCTGAGAGCGTAAACTACCTTATGTCGACCTAACTTTGAAGTGTAGACAAGCTCTTACTCTTAATCACTTCTCCTTTTTTCCACAAGATGACCTCGGATGCAATTTTAACAACTGTATTCTGAGATGAAGTTACATATCCTGTCCTTTTTGCTGAAGAAAGATCTATCAGCATTGTATCAGCTCCATCTTTCACTCCTCAAGATGATACCAAGAGGTATCTTTTTGTCAGTCTATGCCTGGTTAAGATGCTTTGGCAATTACAAGATATTTGTCTCCCTAGAGAGATTTAAGAAGTCCTTCTGTACTGCTGTCCAAGCTTGCTTAGTAGGACACTTGAAAGCAAGTTATTACTTAAGCAGGTAAGAAATTCAGCGGTCTCAGAGAAGCTTCACAAATTTGTTGTGACAAACCAAAAAACCCTTAAGAGGCTCATCAGCCATCAAACCCTTTCATATTGCAGGCCTAAAAACATCTTTTTTCCCCCCTAAGGAATCAACACAGTGAGCAGACATCCAATTCCTTTGGAATTAGGAATGAGATCATTCACAAAATTATTAATGAAACAAGCCTGTTTAATTCTCCTCTCAGTTCAGGAAATGGCCTTCACTTCCTGGCAGCTCCATCCTCACAGAATTTCTGTGCAGCAGCGCATGAGGCACCAACCTCGCTCCTGCTCACAAGCCTAACCATCAAATTGTAAAACGAGAAAGGTACAGCAGGGCCAGACACATTTTTTTGCCTGAGTGTTTCGAACCTTTAATTCTGAATCACACATTTCAAAAACCTCAGCAGCTGCTGCTAACTTTTAGGATGCGCCTCTTAGCACTGAACACCGGTAACCAGGGGAAAACTATATCATTTGTGCATGAGGAATGCAGTCTTCACATTCCATTACCATCTGACCATGTGAAATTCGTGCATTAAAACATGTGGGGACGTGGGGTATAGAACTAGATTAGCATGTGCAATTGCATCTATCTATCTCTGTCTGTCTGTCTGTCTCTCTCTGTTATTATTTGGTATTTGTATTGTGGTAGCATCAAGAGGCCTCTGCCCATCTGGTGTCAAATTGTGTTAGGTTCTGTATAGAGATAAAGGAAGTGACGCCTTCCCCAAAGAGCTTACAGTTTAAAAGCTTACCTATTATTTGTTGTGGTGCCTCATAGTTCACGGAGCTGATCAGAGACTTGCTAGTACAGGGAAGCTGCAAGTTATTTATGGACACCACTTACCTGTTGGTTTAGCTATGTTGATTTTGAGAATATTAACAGTTTAAAATTTCTTTTTTCAAATGGTTTGTAATCTGGTTTATAAATTGATCCTTTTTCATACCGAGAATTAAACATGTTAAGAAATCAAAGCTTAACCTCCTTATTTGAAATTTTAGTGTCTGATCCAAAGGCCATTGGGGTTAACGGGCAGTGGTGTTAATATTCCTTAAGTAAATTGAAGGTCAATTTGGGATAGCTATGCTTCTGTTGGCATTCATACCCAATACAGATGCTGTTAAATCATCTCTGCTAGAAATGACTGATCCCTGTGGTGCCAAGATATTCCTGAAAAGCCTTGGAACGGAGCAGATTTCAATAAATGGCACATGCACCCCTCCCTTCTGGATTTCACCACATTGATGAATAAGTGTGTATATTTTATGGGAGCCCCATATGAAAATATTGGCAGCTGTGATTCTGAGCCACTCCTGGGCTCAGGATGAGCCACAACTGAGACCTTATTCCCATGTAAGGAAACAAAAGTGAGGTTATTTGACTGTAACTCCCTTCAGGAAGGGCATCACTGCCACAGTCTCATCCAACAACTCAAGCAAGGCCCTGGTAAAAAACTATAGGCTCACACGAGGCCTACCTGCCCGAAGGGAGGCTCTGGTAGACAGCAGTGTCTCATGCAAGTCTCTGGTAAAAATCCCCAACAATAGCCCTGCCTCAGGCCTACCTTCCCTCAGGAGCACTGACAGGCAGCAGCATCTCAAGCAGTTCCTGGCACCAGCCAGGCCTCTCACAGAAAGCAAGCTAGAATTCTGCTCACCTTCCTGGTCAGCCCACCTCCTCCCACACGCCCATAAGCCATGCTCTCCCCTTCTACGCCCATCCCTCCATAGGCACAGCCTCTGTGGGTGCTCCAGGGCTGAAGCACTCACCAAAAAGAATAGGTGGTGCCCAGTAACCACAGGGTCAGATTAATCTTTTGTGGACCCCAGTGCCTGGACTGTGGCCCTGCCCCCAACTCTGCCCATGCTCTGTCCCCGGGCTCCACCCCCGTTGGCCTCTTCTCCACAAGGCCCCTCTCACTGCTCACACAGCGGGGCGGTGGCAGAGAGGAGTGAGCAAGGGGGCAGAAGGTGGAGACGAGGGAGTGGTAGCTGGGACCTCAGGATGAAGAGGCAAAGCGAGGATGGGGCATTAGGTAGAGTATGGGTGGAACTATAGCGGGGCAGGACTATGGTCCAGGTGCTGGGGCCCCTTCTTCATGTGTGCCCACTACCACGGTGCCATCGAAAACTACGTACCCACAAGCCCCAGTGCTGCTGATAGTTTCATCCAGAAGACTACAGTGAGCCATAATGTCTTTTAACTGGGACATTAGTGAACACAGCTTGTACATGAGTGCAATGATTTTAATACACTGTAATTCATAATAATGTAATTACATAATTCATTATTATTTTAATAGCGATTAAATTATTAAGATACCAATGATAAATACATATTCAATAACTAGAATATGAAAGAAATGTGTAAATATGCTAAAAGTGGCCTCACCCAAAACTGGCATCACACACACACCTCTTCAAAAGCACTCACTGGTAAAAACAAAATTCAGTCCTGTACCTCCCTAAAAATTGATACCTACTGCATATATGGCAGGGTAGGCTGACTGAGCCCACAACAACTCATTAACCATTTCTTGGCTGGCGTGAGGTTTATATACCCCATCACAGCAGCACATCAGTGTTGTTGCAGACACACAGGATGAGAATAGTAAAGGTATTTAAGTGCATAACTCCCCTTGATTTTCCAAATACATACATTCCTACAGATACATTATGAACATGGTAAAGAAAGTCAGGAATTGGTGCTGTATGTGCATGTGGTTTGGGCTAAGGTGTGTTAGTAAGAGCACAAGCTTTTTATTATATTCAATAAACTAAATCCCACCTCCCTAGCATTAAATCTGCAATATAGTCATTCAGGTTGCAATATAGTCATTCAGCTTCCCTGGCCCTGAAACATATTCATGGTTGGTCCACTAGCTTTCAGTCTTCTGCCATTGGAAATTATTTCCAATGATGATATTCTCTCCAATTGCATAATTTCACACTGCCTTTTTGATACCCATTTAATTGATTGTCTAAAACTCCAACCCAAATGTCAAATCAAGATTTTATGTCTCCCAAACTGCAATTTTCCTTCATCACAAATCTTGGGATCCCTCACAGAGAAGCTGCTTTTAGACACTTCAAAAATCCACCCGCTGCTTCCCCAGCAGCTCCTTACCAGTGACTGGATTCCTTCAAAGAATGATTTTCTATTGGAAAAGTTATTTTTGATACAAACAACAAGAACAGTGAATGTGCTATGAGGACAGTGAATGGTTTTGAACACAGAAATTGCCACTGCAATGACAATTTTGTAAAGCAAACCTGAGCTGTCCAAATTTACAGAAATAAAATCCCTGTCTTTTAACTTGGATTTGAGGGAGGAAGAGAGACCTTTATGACCCTTTCAGGAGTTAAAGCTCCTACTGATGGGTTACTAGCTGGATTACTTTTTTCCAATCTTGTGTCAATGTTGAGTTCCTGCTCTCCATTAGCCTCTCAAGTGATGTGGGGTTTAACTTAGCAGCACTCATGGAAAGGGTTTTTTTTTTTCTTTTAAACTGAATTTAATGTTTGGGAAGTGCCAGATTGACAGCCGTAGAGATTGAATGGCACGGACTGTTCTGTTCAAAGTGGTGGAAGATTGAGTCATTAAAATTTAGACTGCTGCAGCGGTGCAAACTTGCCCGTAATCTTCCCTTAATGTGGCTAAACCCTGCCTTGGAGGGAATCAGTGGCTTCTCTGCTGAGGCTGCCAATTGTGATGACCATGGTGGTGGTTTTGTGATGTGAATACCTGTCTCTTGCAAACAGGTCTTTGACAACCAACTCATTTCACATACTGTGAACAGCAATCAGAGGATAATGACTTTTGAACACTGCTAAACACAGCTGCATTCAAACCTGTGATTTCTAAGTGAAAGGTTCGATATCCTATTACTGATTGCCTGAGCCATCAGCCCCACTTCAGTGAGGTTTGCTCCTCTGCTTACTGTAATATTCAACCATCTCCCTATTGTAAAGCAAAAGGGAAGTGTTGAAAATATACACCTGCTAAAAACAAATCCCTCAAGTCAGGTGTCTACTTAAACATAAATTTCAGAGTCTAAAGGGCAGAACATGAGGCACAATATGTATCCCTTCTTATGCCAAAGAGGATAAGGATAGGACCCAAATTATATCAAAATACAAATATGTCCTTGCCAGCAGGAAGAGGAGCTCTGAGGCAGCTTGGAAAAACTAGACCTGCATGTCTCCCATCTGCAGATTCCATCTCTTGTGCTTCCCCCAAATTTGCTCGGCTGAATTATATTACCTGTGAAGAATATAGATCCAAATTGCGGGTCCTGCCATGAGATTTGCTATGCACCTTCTAACCAGTGAATGAGATTTTTTTGACAAACTGTTTTATTTTAAAAAAAGCTGATTCGATCACCTTGAAGAATCTCCTAACTTGAAAAATTACTGGGAAAAAAATCAAAATTGTCAAAACGTCCCATTTTTACATTTTAAAAACAAAGTTAAACAAATTTTTTTTGAGTCAGGACAACTCTTTGTTTAGATAGGACCGTATCACATTTAAACTACGAAAAGTGTGAAAAAAGTCAAAATCAAAACAAAACATTTCAAAAGAATTGAAACAATGTTTTCTTTCAATTGACCCAAACTGTTTTTATGGGGTTTTGAGGGATTTTGACATTTCATCTTGATTCAGGATTAGAAAACTTTTTGATATTTCAAACATTTGCACAGAACAGAAAAACTATTTCCCACTCAACTATAGTGAGATGGTCTGTCTGAAACCTAAGCAGCACATCTTGCTGCATTTTGGCAGGGGCAATCAAGAAAATTATACAAAAACAAACTGTGACATGACTTCCTAGGAAGGAGTACTGTGGAAATGTATCCAGGGATTATAGTGGATCACAAGCTAAATAGAAGTCAACAGTGTAACACTATTGCAAAAAAAGAAAACAGCATTCTGGGATCTATTAACAGGAATGTTGTAAGCAATACACAAGAAGTAGTTCTTTCACTCTACTATGCGCTGATAAGGCCTGGAGTATTATGTCCAGTTCTGGGTGCCACATTTCAGAAAAGATGTGGACAAAGTCCAAAGGAGAGCACCAAAAAATTATTAAAGGTCTAGAAAACATGACCTAGGAGAAAAGAGTGAAAAAATGGGTTTGTTTAGTTTCGAGAAGGGAAGACTGAGGAGGCGGGACATAACAGTTTTCAAGTACATAAAAGGTTGTTATGGGGGGTGGGAAAAAATTGTTCTCGTTAACCAGAGTATAGTACAGGAAGCAATGAGGGTAAATTGCGGCAGTGAAGGTTTAGGTTGGACATTAGGAAAACCTTGCCAACTGTCAGGGTAGTTAAGCACTGGAACAAATTGCTTAGGGATGTTGTGGGCATACTCTGAAATGTTTCACTTTATCAAAGCTCTGCAAAAGGACACACACATCTACATTTAAAATGTGATAGAGCTGAAACCTTGATTTGTGGTTTATAAATGAAATATCTGGAAAATGAAGACTTTTGAATTGCATTGAAAAAGATCTTTATTGTTGTTGTTTAACATTTATACCTAGAGGCTTCAAACGAGTTGGCCCCCATTGTGCTAGCACAATGGGGCCCAGAGTCCTACCCCAAAGAGTTTGCAATCTAAAACAGAAGGCATAATAGGCAGATGAGACAAACAAGTGGGTAGGGAACGAGGATGGAATAACAAAGACAATAGGCCTGTAGGTGTAAATCTTAGCCAATCAGGAGCAGATATCACACCTTGTCACGTGAGCTAGCCATGATCACATGGCAAGTTTCCTATTTCAGAACTTTGATTAAATTAAGGAAAGTCTGTTGGTTTGCTAACAATTTAAGTATCCTCCAAATAGTGGAATACTCTTAGCCAGCTACTTTGCCAGCTATGGACAGTATTTCCCCAAGTGTTTTTTTCTTCACCATTGGAGTCTGATTTGAATCTGTCACCCAGAGCCTTTCCAGCAACACAGTGTGATAGGGAGAACCTTCATGGTGCTAAATGAAGTGCCTTTTTATTCCCCTGTTCTCCCACTAGCTAGACAGGGATTATCTGTTCTGTTTTATGAGTTGGAAGTTTATTTTTCCTGTGAGAGATTTTATCTGGGTGGTGGGTTGTGGTCTACTCTATTGTTGTCCATGCTGAACATGTTCTATGGATAGATCTCTATATAGCCTCCAGTGTCACTTGGGTACCTTCATGGTACTAAATGTTGGAAATAAAATACTAGAATAATTAAAAGGATCATTGTGATCTGGTACATGCTGAGTATTTACACAAAGAGAATTCCCTCTTGCTAACACATACAACTGAAAAATACTGGCATGACATTTCGAAATCTAAATGTTATCTCTGTGGCCAGAAGCGCCAGAGGGGAAGGACCTCTCTGACCCAATCTGTTGGTGGATGGGAGAATTGCAGCTAAGTGAAGGCTTTATTTGTATAACCCTTCTACTCAGAATTCCTCAAATGACTCTTTCTGAGGCACTATAACACACACAAATTCATAATTGGTTGGGTTAGGGGAACTGAAATACAAGAGGAGAAAAGAGCCCCAATTATATGACAAGGATTCTGCTCAAGGGTTCTGTGTGCTACTGGTTCCCCTCTTCTAAGGATTCTATACCACTTGAAGGCTCTTTGTTGATGTGGACAGCAATAGAGCTTAATGAAATCTGGGCAGGCCCTTCCTATCCAGCCACTAAATAAAGCTGAAATCACTGTAGCTAGGTTAGGAGGTGGTCAGAGCAGTACCAGGTAGCACTTCCCAAAGCCTGGCTGAGTGGATCCCAAATTCTGGGACTGTGCTACCCACTGACACCGACCGTGAGTGGGACATAGCTAAGGGGGAAGGGATTTGGTAAAGGGATATTTGGTGTTTGAATGCTCACACTGGTGGCGGCAGAGGAGGGGTTGCTAAATGAGTTAAAGGACTGTTGCTGAAGTTACTGTGGGGGAGTATTTTATTTATATTCATATAGCTAGATGATTGTTGTACTTTCCCAAATTGATGCTGTGTCCAAATTGGCCTCAACTACTAGCCTGTTTAGATTTGGAGCTAAATATCTTCCTCATCAGCACACTTCATCTCTCTCCAACATTTTGCATATGTTATATGAAAAAATCCTCAACCATCTCACACTGAAATTCTCTGATGATGACAAATATCCCAAAACTGTTACATATTGTTAGCATGTCAGAGTTTTGTGATATTTGTCATCATTTTATGGTTTGATCTTCAAAGTATTGCTATTTCAAAGATTGTTCATAAAATGTAACTACTCTGCAGAATAGTTGAATTTTGTATTTGCTTGTGAAAAGAGGACTGGGTGGAGGAACAGGTGAATTCAAAGAACTCATGTTTTTGTGCATCATGCTCTGAAAGATGAAACAGAAAGTACACAGACCGAAGAAATCTGCGTTAGCACCCACAGAATGTAGATTGTGATTAAATAACATCATTCTGAGTGTCAAGCCACTTGATTTTAGCATGATGAGGATCAACTAAAGCTATACAGAAAATAAAATAAACTTCCGATCCTGGCATGCCATGCATTGTTCCATTGATGTAATTAATGTTAAGCATGTGCATCAAGGTCAATCAAGACCTACACTCATACAAATGATATAAAACCTAGTTGTTCCTTTATACTATAGTTTGACTGTTCCTGGCTATGATATAAAGGAACAATTGGTTTTTATAACATTTATACTATTGGAGGCCCTGAGCCTGCAGACTTTGATGTACACGTTTGCATCAATGGAACATTGCATATGCATGTTCAGCACATACATGTCTAGACAGCATACCTACAATATGTGTCCCTGTAGCACAGGTAGAAATAGCTATGTAGATTGGGAGGCACTGCTTAGGTGAATAGAGCAAAGACACGCCTGTCCCTTGTGGCTATGTACCCTGTATGTCTCTCTACTCACCCAAGCCCTGCCTCTCCATCTGCACTGCTATTTTTAGCAGGATAGTGTCCCATAGCTGCCTTCCTCCTGCTGGAGATTTTCCCCACTACTTCCCTCATCCCAGAATCTTTCACTGACACATGTAGCTGCACTCTGCTGTGAGGATGCTGCCTGCTTGTCACTTCAACGTCAAACTACATATACCCTGCACATTATTGCAAGAGGTGTGTAGTGTAGTGTAGCCTTAGACTGTAAGTGCTCCTGAGCTAGGCAGCTGTTATTTGTCTGACACAGTTCTCCTAATGGTGTAATGCCATGCACACCTATATAAACAATAATGATGTGTCATTGTGAATCACTTGAGTTCACAGCTGGCCCTCTACACGGTACAAAGAGTCATGTATGCAGTCTGCAAAAGAAAATTAAATTAATTTGATTATCACAACAACTAGGTGAACCACAGAAGCAAACCAAGCTGAGTGATAAAATAAACTAAAATTAGCAACAGCGTGCCCCTGGCCTAGAGCAATGCCCTGCTGACGGGTCCACATTCTTATTCTACATTCTCTTTATGAAAAAAGAAGTAAAGTTATGTCATCAGTAGAATAAACGGGACTTCATGCACCTTCTGTAGAAATGCTCTCCCACGGCTGTTTGTCTTTGCTCCTTTGTGTGCATACTCTGATTGGAGGCACTCATTTGTGCAAACACTGGCATGGAGGAGACAAAAAAAGGAAGAAAGCCAGAAGCACTGAATTAGAAGCAGGAGAGTAGTGAGATAAGTGTTATTTCTATATTTGGCACTGCAGCCTACTACCCCTGTATCTTGCTCTTAAACAGAAGCAGAGGGAAAAGATCTATCTAGACACGTTTTGATTCATTGACTCTCTTTTTCATTTTGTGCTTCTTCTTACTTGTTAGGGCTCACATTCTCCCTCTTTCACTTGTACGTACCTCCGCAGAGCTTTTTGTAAACAAAGCAATATTTACTAATTTCAATAATTTGGGGGTTATATTACTAGAAATTAGATGTCTCTTCAAATATTAAATAGACCTCATCACTGTGCTGTGATGTTGGTTAGCCACATTATCCCCATTTTACACTGAGACATACATAGGTTACAATCATGATTGACCTAGGCCAACGATTAATTAGTAGCAGGTCCAGGATTAGCTCAAATCATGTGAGTCTGTCTCATAGGCCCATTCTTGAGGAATTAGGCCAGGTTAACTCTATATTTTTCTCTTTCTCTACAAAATAAAGCTGTATAGTAAGGGAAAATCATTTTTCCTTGGGCAGTCTAAGAAAACTTAAAAATGGGAAAACTGTGGTCTATTAACACTGGTCTGGACATCTAGTTACCAGCTCGGCCACTAATTTGCTGTGTGGCCTTGAGTGATGACATGGGAATTATCTGTAATATTTTGAAGCCAATGTGTGCTTCAGTTTCTCTCTGTACTTTGCATTGCTACCCAGTGGGGGCAGAAGGGTTAAGTTTGCTTTTGGGGCAGAACAGGAGACATGAGGTGCATGTGTGTCATTATCATAACTACCGCTATGATTTAGTCATGAGTATTTTTAGTAAAAGTCATGGATGGGTCACGGGCAATAAACAAAAATTCACAGCCTGTGACCTGTCCATGACTTGTACTATACATACCCCTGACTAAATCATAGGGGAGGGCTTCTCTGGAGGGCCGCGGAGCCACTGCTTGTGGGGGTGGGGCAGGGGCACACAGAATCAGCTGCTGGGGGCCACCGAGCAGCGGCTGCTTCAGCTGCCCCCAGGGCTGCCCACCCACCGCTACTCCAGCTGCCCCAGGACTGCTCCTGGGGGCTACAGAGCAGCAGCTGTTCCCACCACCCCCGAGACCACTGCACAGGTGGTCCCCAAGGCCAGCTGCTCCTCAGTGGTCCCTGGGGCCAGCTACCTGGAGTTGCCCAAGCAGAGGCTGGTGCAGCTGGCCCTGGGGCTACTCCAGGAGTGCCGGGAGGCTGGCTGCAGAACCGCCCGAGCTGATGGCTGTGGAGCCACTCCAGCACTGGTTGGTATGACTGTCCCCAGGGCTGTCTAAGCAGCTGGCCTAATGCCACACTAGCCACTTCAGAAATCGCAGAGGTCTCGGAAAGTCATAGAATCCATGACTTGCATGACAGACACAGAGCCCTAATCATAACCCATGGGTCTTGAATCTGGGTCAATAAGAGCAGCTAACAAGGCCAATGAAATCAAGAAGGACCTTCTTGTCAACTGCTGAAAATGGGCAAAGTAATTTTCCCTCTCTTGATAGTCACCTCTTCTTGTCAACTGTTGAGAATAGGCCACTTCCATCTTAATTGAATTGGCCTCATTAGCACTGATCTCCCATTTGCTAAAGCAACTCCCATCTTTTCAGGTGCTGTAATATTATACTGCTTACCATATTTTTCACTCCATGCATCTGATGAAGTGGGTTTTAGTCCACAAAAGCTTATACCCAAATACATTTGTTAGTCTCTAAGGTGCCACAAGGACTCCTTGTAGTTTTTGCTGATACAGACTGACACGGGTATCACTCTGAAACCTAACTTCCTTAGACTCTTTGAAAAACCCACTATATATGCATCTTAGGCTCCTAAATACATTTGGAAATCTGGTCCTTAGTGCATATTTGTAAAATATGAGGAAAATAGTATTTACTTAGCTTTATAAAGCCCTATTCTCTCTGAGGATGAAAAGTGTCCATGTACAAGTTTTATTGTAAAAAATCACCAGCCATCAAGATAAAGCAGCAGATTACTTCATCAGGGGATTGTAAACCTTCACAAAAGCCACTTGGAAAGGTTGCTAAATTATTTATTGGAAATAGACCCAAACACATTTAGGTTAGGATTGTTATGGGTGTCTCAGGTGCTTGACTCCCATTGGCTTTCCTTTGAAAAATCACAGCCTTAATTAGTGTGAGATGTCCAGGCCTAAATAAACACAAAGGACACTTCATTGTCACTGTCGTGGATTTTCTTTTATTCGCCAGGATTCAGGGGGATCACCTAGGTCATTATAGACCAGTTAGCCTGATCTCAATCCTGGGCAAAACAAATGAAAAGGTGATATGGGATTCAATCAAAAAAGAATTAAAATATGGGGATATCATTAATGCCAGCGAGCACTATTTTAGCTCTTGTCAAACACACCTGCTTTCATTTTTTGACAAGATTACAAATTTAGTTGATAATGGTAACTGCATGGATATAAGGCATTTGGTAAGGAGTAGATGTGAGGTCGTAAGACTTTTGTAAAGCAATTGACTTGGCACTGCATGACATTATGATTAAAATATTAGCACTATACAATATTAATAAAGCATATGTTAAATGATTAAGAACTGGCTAACTGACAGAACGCAAATAGTAATTGTCAGTTAGGAATCCTCTTGGAATAAAGGTGTTTCAAGCGAGGTCCCTTTGGGAATCTGATGTTATTCAATACTTTTTATAAATGATTTGGAAGTAAATATAAAATTATTGCTGATAAATCATGTGGATGGCACAAACTGGGTGGTCTGACAAATGATAGTAACAGAGCAACCATACAGAGCAATCTGGATTGCTTGGTAAACTGGGCCCTTTCAAAGAAAATGCATTTTAATACAGCAAAATGTAAGGTCATTTTGCATACTACTTTTAATATAATGAAAGTCAAAATGAAATTAATCTAAATGATAAGTTGAAATGACATGTTTTTACCTCATAGAAATGACAGGTTTTAATGTTCCCAAATTGACTTTAAAAAAATTCATTTCACAGGAAATTTCACCTTCAGTCCAGATCCATAACCCCAGCCTTAATTCTTGATTTCAATGGAAATTAGGATTTTAAATACCTGTGTGCCTATGGGATGCGATTCAGAATTTTTTTTCCCTCCCTAAATGGTGGGCTTTTCCCAAAGGATAAAAATTCCAGTTTCCCACCAGCTCTGGACATAATAATACAGACTGAAATTCTGGGACAAGAAAATGTACTTGCAACATCTTTCTTAGTAATTCCCAATATTCAACTATATTGAGAGAAAGAAATTGGCTCAATAAGATATTAAGTAATGATAGTCAAAAGATTTCTTTCATGCAAGATTTGGCTATCATCCATCCTTAAATGAGAAAGAGAAACAATTGTTGTTGGGAAAAAAAACGTTTATAGCATTGGTTTTGAGTGCAATTACATAACCAAAAAAAAAATATCTACATTTGTAAGTTGCACTTTCACGACATAGAGATTGCACTACAGTACTTGTATGAGGTGAATTGAAAAATACTATTTCTTTGGTTTATCATTTTTTACAGTGCAAATATTTTAAATAAAAATAATAGACGCTGATTTCAATTACAACACAGAACATGAAAATGTAGAAAAATATCCAAAATCTTTAATAAATTTCAGTTGGTATTCTATTGTTTAACAGTGCGATTAAAACTGCGATTGATCGCAATTCATTTTTTGAGTTAATTGTGTGAGTTAACTGTGATTAATTGACAGCCCTACGTAGCATATATACAACAAAGGAGAGAATTTAACCCCTGACTTGTAACACTGCTGTGCATGTGCTGTCACTTTCTTTTCCCTCCTGTCTTTACATGCCATATGGAAGGAATCTTTGTGCTCATGAAAATGAAGAACCTGAAGAATTCACTAGAGAAAGGAAGTAAATCTTGTTATATGCAAAAATAGCCACATGTTTGGGAATAATGGTGAGTAGGTGATCACATCACAATTTGACATATACTACTAAATTGGACAGAATATCTCATAGTCAGTGCATAATTTGGACACAGGCAGTAGGTTTTTATTTTTTTTTTAGAGTTGCATGCAATCCCTAATTATGGCAAGCTACTGCTTACATTTGGTGGCTTCAGAAACACTGTCTACCAGGGTGTCTGAAAATGCTTTTCTCCTTGTGGATGATATACTCTTGGAGATGTATTTCAATTAATTTTTTTTGTGTAATGTGAATTGTGAATGTATTTGTGAATTAATGTATTTCAATTACACATGTATAATGTGAATGTATTTCAAATTCACATTATACATTTCAATTGCACAAATTAATTACACAAAAAAAATCTCAAGCTATTTATGGTTAAAGTTGCATTTCCACAGAGGGCAATAATTAAGTTATCTAGGGAAAACAGCATTTTTGTCTCTGCCCCCAGCTTTTATTACAAGAGAGGTCCTCTCATATTAAATAATCTGTGCACATTGGTGAACGTAGCTGGATAGCTTTACTGTTACAGCTCTCAGAATATGTTTTTGCTTTGTGTATTTTCACTTTAAAATTCTGTGGAATTAATTGAGAGGGGGAAAGAGCCCTTTCTGTCCTTTATTTGGACCTTTTCAAAGAACGAAGGTTTCATTAAAACCCTCTTTTATTTTCCTTTCCCACAGAATTACATTAAGCAGCGCTAAAGCAATTAGACTGTCCTACTGAGTGGTATCTCCTCCAGTTTGCAAACAGCTCAGAAAGGTTACCACATTTGCATAATATCCATACACTGCAATAACCTTTCCAGATCAATCAGTGACTCCTGGCATACTCTGTTTTTGTTTGTTGTGTTTTGGAAAGGCTGCATGTAAGCATGACACATACAATGTGGGATTTAGTTCTGGAAACACAGGAACTCCGGTGGAAGAAAGCCCCTCACATTGTATTAGATGAGATAGTTTCCATCATATTATTATTGCACTGAGAGTGTTGTTGGACATGTTCAAAAAACAAATATAACCCCCTTATTTTATATTTAGTTCATACAAGGGCAGCACTTTTACCTCCCTTAAATTATGCTGGTCCCTTAAGATATCTGTGAGTGACTGACCACCTTCCAGAATAATTGTGTCCAGACAATGATATCTTTGGAATGTGCTGCATTTTACCATTCAAAGGTGGAGCTGCAGTATTCATAAAAGAATCATTCTGACCATTCCCTATGATCATGATTCTGCCTCTTTCCCCCAGGCACCAACAGAAACAAATTGGATGGAAAGAAAATCCAGCTACTAAAAATGTGCTAAATGCTTAGAATTTTGTGTACATTTATTTTACCTCTCCCACTCTCCTCTGTCCTCATCTTGTTGTCAAGGCAAGAGGACAACTTCCCTCTGGCAACAGCAGTGCTGATCTCCCTAATTTCTCTAAAGACATTGTTACAACACAGCAGCTGACTTCACTCTCCTGCTGCCCCCCAAGAACAAGCAGAATCAGTTCCGCAAAACTCACATTGCTTGCAATAAGTGATTGTTACAAACAGTCATCAAAAATAAGCAAAAGGCCATTTTGAAAGGCAGGAGTGGGTTAATGGACCTCACAGTAATTCAGGGTAAGAAAAAAACACCACCACCTGACTAACCACCCTTACTAAATTATGAAGCATTGCTCTGGAAGTTCATGTTGTTCATGTTTATCCGGATGAGCTTGCATTTTTCTTGAACAAAGCCTGCCAGGGAATAGCTGAAATGTCCCACACTGAAGTATTTGGAAAATTGAATTAAACTGTTGACTCTCCTTTTTAATCTGATCAAAGGGACTTAATTAGTAATTGTTGCATTAAGCAATGATGAGCAAGTGAGGAAGAATATTCACACTGCATAACAAATTCAGGCACTCTATTAGATTATGCAATTTCGACAAATGGGATTCAGATCGGATTTGTGGACACCATGTTTATAATCAAGCACTGTGATAAAGGCTGGCTGGCTAAGTGCACGGAAAACTCAATTAGTGGCAATGCTGCAGTATCACTCAAAAAGCAACTTGCTAACTATTGACCTCTTCTGATCACTAGAGGCAAACATTTCTTGCATGGCATATTTTAAGCACCACCTCATAGTTTATAGTTTTACTATGGCAACTGTTTTCTCTAATAAAAACAACAAGGAGTTCGATGGCATCTTAAAAGACTAACGGATTTATCTGAGCATAAGCTTCTGTGGGTAAAAGAAGCTTATGCTCAAATAAATGTGTTAGTCTGAAAGGTGCCACCGGACTCCTTGCTGTTTTTGTGAATACAGACTAACACAGCTACCAGCTGATGCTTTCTCTAATGACTCCCAAAGTCTCGGCTCTCCAGACTATAGCATGTGTAGAATGCAGCTGTCCACCCCTAATTTATAAAAAGAAGCACAGCCAAATACACTTTAATACAGCCATCTGCAAGATCATAAATGGGATTGTTCTGGGGCATAATCCAGACCAGTGAGGGGTTGTGTCTCTATCTGCCCTGCAACTCTGGATGCCTTAATGCTCTGCTGCTGTAGCTCTCTTGTCTGGGTGCTCCCAGCCAGCCTACAAGCATGCATGGAGTGTCTATGTGGTAAGCAGTACTGGACAAGCAACTCTAACTCCAGTAGCCCAATTGTTATGCCACAGCCAGGCTTGGTCATTACTAGCCAAATGACCCCAACACAGACCCAATCTCAAATTCCCCCTGAGCAGTCTGTTTTAAAATGTCTAACGCTCTCCTGGACCACTCAGAGAAACAATGAGGTTTGTTTGCTCCTTTAAAGAGATGACACCCAGCAGCTTGCCATATTAGCTGGCATTAACAGCACCTCAATCCAAAAACACCACTGAATCAGTTTAGATTAAAATAAAACAAGTATTTTAACAACAGAACATGGGTTAAATGATGCTAAGTAAGAGAAATAAAGCTTGAGATGATTACAAGCAAATAAATGTGAGAAACACTTTCTAGATACTAAAACTTAACAAAACTACAGTATTGGTTCAAGGTAAGATTCGTACTACACTTCCTTCTCTTATGGGTGTATACCTCTTTTTGAGGAAAAAACCTCTATTTGGTATAGAATCTGAGATTTCAGTTTGCTTGGTAAGAGTGTAATTGGTAGAATGGGGTCTAGTGCTTAGTGCTCTAGCTGCCTCTGTGGTCAGAGATTGCATTATTTTCCAAATAATGTGGGGAAGGACAGTTACAGAATGAAGTCAGTGTATCCATGTGGAGGAAGGATAGTCCAAGCTAGCCCAAGACTCAGGAGACCCAAGTTCAGTTATGCATTTTACCACAGACTTCCTCTGTCACCCTGGGCAAATGTTGATAAATGCAAAGAAACGCACATTGGAAAACATAATCCCAGCTATACACACAAACTGATGGGATCTAAATTAGCTGTCACCACGCAAGAAAGAGATTATGGTATGCTTGTAGATAGGTCTCTGAAAACATCCGCTTAATGTGCAGTGGCAGTCAAAAAAGCTAACAGAATGTTAGGAAAGTGATAGATAACAAGACAGAAAATATCATAATGCCACTACATAAATTCATGGTATGCCCACATCTTGAATACTGCCTTCAGTTCTGGTTATCCCATCTCAAAAAAGATGTATTAGAATTGGAAAAGGTACAGAAAAGGGCAACAAAAATTATTACAGGTATGGAACAGCTTCCATATGAGGAGAGATTAAAAGACTGAGACTGTTCAGCTTGGAAAATGGACAGCAGAGAGGGAACATAATAGGGGTCTATAAAATCATGACTGCTGTGGAAAAAGTGAATAAGGAAGTGTTTACTCTGTCACATAGCACAAGAACCAGGGGTCACTCAATGAAACTAGTAAGCAGCAGGTTTAAAACATGCACAAGGCAGTAGTTCTTCACAAAATGTACTGTCACAATATCCTCTTGTTGACAGGGGATGTTGTGAAGGCCACAAGTATAAATGGGTTCAAAGAAGAATTAGATAAATTAATGGGAATAGGTCCATCAGTGACTATTGGCCAAGATGGTCAGGGATGCAACCCCATGCTCTGGATGTCTCTAGCCTCTGATTGCCAGAAGATGAGAGTGGACAACAGAAATGGATCACTCAGTGATTTCCTGTTCTGTATATTCCCTCTGAAGAGTCTAGCACTGGCCACTTTCAGAAGACGGGATAGTGGGCTAGATGAACCATTGATGATGAACTCAGTATGGCCATTCTCATGTTTTTATTTGATCTCTCAGTTCCCCATCTGTACAATGGGGATAATTGCAGCTCAGATAGTATGGTAATGGGAGCCACATAAATACCTTATGTATATAAGGCTATCTAGCACTGGACTCAGTAATGATCAGAAGTGGCACTGAGATGTAGGTGTAGGTGCGTGTCCTGGGCCCTCAGAAGCGTAGGGCCCAACCAGTGTACTCACCTCTACAGCTAGCCAAGCATGTTTTGTTTTTGTTGCTTAGCTTTTATCATGTTGACAATTGGTGACCAACAGTCTTTTCCTAGCTGTATTACACACAGATAAGTTCATCCTTCATTACATACTCATAATGTTCCCCAGTCCTTAATTTTGCCTTCCTTGGGATATGGGTAATCGGGCATATTATGTAGTGTAGCAATGTAGGGTTTTTTTCCTGACCTTTGCAATAATATCAGTTGACTGAATAGTGGTAGGAGCTAATTTGTCTTGGCAAAACCTTCCCAAACATGTTGAGTATTACTACTACAATCTATATTTATGCTAGACCCTAGCTTGTTCTGAACCCATGTAACCTGTCTTTGATGATCCTTTCCGCTGGACTGTCATCATCCTTTTTCTACACCTGTACTTCCTTTACCCATGTCTTAGCCGATAATGACCTCTGTTTCATATTAATTCTTTCCTTAGCATAATAAGGATCTGTCACTCCAGGTCTGAGAACTCTGGTTATGTGCAATCTGCTGCACAGTATGTCTCTGGGACATGACAAATTCACATAAAGTTTATAGATCACATACATGCTTTTTATGCTGCACACTTGAAAAAAATCTTTTTATTGCATCTTTTAACCCTTTAAATTTGTTGCACTGCAGGGGATGGCATTGCCATTCTCCAAAAAGCACGTTATAAGGGATGCTTTAGCATGAAAGGTGCTATATTACTTTAAGCAGTACTAAGAAGATTAGGATATGAAACGAAAAGGAAGGTCCAGTAGTCTGGACACTAGTCTGGAATTTAGGTGAGTGAGGTTCAGTTCTTTGCTCTAACTCAGATGTCCCTTGGGCAAGTCACTTAACCCCTCCGTTCTTCATCTGTAAAATGGGGATAATAGCACTTCCCTACCTCATAGAGGTGTTGTGAAGATAAATACATTAAACATTATGAGGTTCTCAGATTCTGCTGTGATGGAAGCAAGAGAAAGATCTAAAGTAGAGTTGGAAGTCTTGTGGCTTGAAGCTCTAAAGGGGAGGGAGCTCGCTATTACCATCTGTTGGTGAACAGGAGAAAAAAGCAGGCAGAAGCTCTGCAGGGAAGGAGCTCTCTGCCAGCATCCATTAGTGAACAGGGGAAGTACAGCTCCACAGGAAACTTCATTTGCATGAGCTTTCCAGAAATTCTTTCGGGTGACACTGTGTGCTAACTCTGAATTTGTAGGGTAACGGGATTGAACTGAGGGGGTCGGGAGGAGCTCCTACTTTGAGTCAAAGACTGTTTAAGGGTCCTATATGGCATTAATCCCCCTTCACTGAAAACTTCATAACAAGAGGCAGCAGGATTTGGGTGTAAGTAGGAGGGCAAGATGCTGGGTAGATGCTAGGGTGAGGGAAGTTCCCCCCTACAAAGCCAAGGGGATCTGCAAACCATACAATGGCTGGACTAGCCCATTCCTCCCACACTCTGACCTCAAAATCACTTGACCTCTTCTTCTGTGTCCTTCCCATGCACTCTTATGCTGGAGGATTGTATCCCATTTCTATTCTCTCTCAGACAGGGACATTATTTGCTTACACTACTTTCCAGTGCAAAATATCCCCATCAAAGAAGCATGCCCATCTCTTTGGCTTACTCCATGCTTTTCAACTGATAAAGCAGTGGCTGAGGCAATACCATTAATATTGACAATTCCCAATAGAATAGGAAGACACTATAGTTACAGGCCAATTCATGGAAACATGAATATTAAACTGCAAATATATGGGTAGTTGCTTCAGTACAAAATAGAGAAAACAGTATCGTACTAGTAACACAAGAGGAGGACTCCTGCAATAAAAATATGTCTAGGAAAGAGAGAGCTTTATTCCATTAATCTTACTGTAATTTAAGATCAAAGACAACCACTTTAAGAGGTTGGAACATTTTCCATAAAATAAATTTATGTACATATTATAAAATATGTAGTGAATTCATAACACTATCCAGATTTATCAAGACTTGGTGGTGCTATAGTACATTATGCTCATTTTTAAAAAAGATAGAAGTAGTGCCTGCTGTTCTGTAATACTGTTCTGCATGGACTTAAGGCCCCCATTCAGCAAAGCACTTAAACACACGCTTATATGACAGCTGTCAGCAGGGTTGACTCACCAGGGTTTGACACCAAGAACTCCAGAATTATAAGCATGAGCTAAACAATGGGACTCTTTAGCTAAAGCTGTAAAATACTCATACGTTCTGCAGCTCAGGAGCAGAGGGGGACCTGTAACATATTCGCTAGTGGTTTAGGCTTAAATCCACTAAAGACTGGGGAAGGTATGTGGACTTTATAGACTCTGGCCATTGCGCCACGCTGCTAGGACATTCAGGGAAGTCACATGGACTCGGGCCATTGTGCCATACCCTATAATTGGGGAATTAGGAAGTGGCCGAGGTCCGCCACCATACCCTGCCCCTGCCACAAAGGGGCGCCATGGAGCAGGACCCGCCATAGAGATAAAGATGAAAACTTGTATGTCTGTGTCTAACAATGCAGCATATATCAGGCATTTCTGAGAGGTATGAATTATTTGGCCAACAGTGATTTTTTTAAAAATGTAATATCTTGTGTAGGATGTGACATGTAGAATGTATAATTTAAGTATTAGGACATGTGAAAAGATCTGTGCTTGTCTGTCAAGGAAAGAGACCAGTCAGGTAAAATGCTTGGTCAGCAACCTGATCAGGTAAACAACCGGGTCAGCAGTTCAATCCTATCAGGTAACCGAGTTAGCAAATTAATTTTAGTGCTAGGCAAAAAAGTGTTTAGACAATATATAATGATTAACTTTGTAACAATGTATTTAAGGCCAGCACCTGAATGTGGGTGTGCGCTTGCGTTTAACACTAAGCTGTGCCCTGGACTGATCACTCACTGAAGCAGTGAATAAATGACATACTTCTTCTGCTCAAGAGTCTGTCTGTGAACTGTTTTCTGGGTAATGGGGAAAAGAACATAGCATCTTGTTAAAAGGACAGCTTAAAGCTTTTGAGCATTAAAACAAATTAAATATGAGGAATTTGAATGTTGTCATGATATTATTGTTTCTTTCCATTGTATTTCACTTTTTCTCTTTTATGATTTAAACATACCATTCAGATCCTGCAGATCTTCAAATTCTGGAACTGTGTTAATCGCACTTTTTTGAATTATTGTTTGATTATTTAAATATACAGCAATGCTTTTGGGGGGTTTAAAGATTCATCCATTTTCCTTGTCTTCTGCTTGGATATGTGCAGTATCTATTGGGATCCACAATCTCTATATTTTCTCCTTTCTAGAGAGAACTCCATTAAAATAAAAGTAAGGTCAAAACCAAAAGATGATGATTACAATGAGAGAGAGACATTGTGATAAAGCTACTATCCTGTTGAGAATAGGTTTGTTCAGATAATGAAGAAATTGTTAGTGCCACCTATTGGCAGAAAACGTAATTAAGAAAAATGAAACACTAGGATAATAATTCAAAAAAATAGTAATATTTCATTCAATATTGTATCTGCCTTTCAAAAATCAATCCTTGTATACAAGGACCACACTCTTCCTTGTGTTTTTTTTTCTTGTTTCTCCCCACAAATATTCTAGAGACTATGTTTACTAGCAGAAATATTTGCAGGAGAGAATTTTCAGTGAATATTGGAAAATATATGCAAAGTGTGCATTTCGAAATTGTAAATGCTGCTAATCATACTGAATACCTTATTCTAAAGATATATGCTCATCCAGTTGGGGAATGGAAATATACCATATGCTCTGTATGTCCCATCAGGTGATATAGGATAACGATGTTAAAACAGTAAATAACTATTATAATAATAATTATTATTATTATTATATAATTATTATAATCATAGATGAGCTTGTTGTTTTGCCTACATTCTGGGAATGAGTCCACTAAATACCTACTACAAGGTACCAGTGACATGCTGAGAACTGAAGATGCTTAGCATTTTTCAGAGGTGTTCATGTCCTCTTTTTATTCCCCCTTTTCTTTCGTTAATTAATGTGACATATCAATGTTTATGGACATTGACTAGGACAAGGGTCAATGAAAGTCAGTGTGGAAAGACTAACAGAAAGCAATGAAGATTGAGGAATGATGGTCAAGGAGCAGAGTGAGGTTTTAAGCATGTTGTTTAAGGGAGGATATTTCAGGGAGCCCAATCCTGAAAAAAACTTAGCCACATGGGTAACTTTGCCCAAACAAAGCTTATGCTTCAATACTTTTGTTAGTCTTTAAAGTGCTACAGGACTCTTTGTCGCTTTTGCCCAAACAAGCAGTCCTATTGACTGCAGTGAGTTTATGCATATATTAAAAGCTACAATGTATATTTGAACATGAAGAACTTGGCCCAGAAAGTGTAATTTGTAAGGCAATGAAAAGAGATTTATCTTTACATTTTAATACATGATACATTTAACAAATGATACATTTTGGCAGTATGCTTTCCCTGGATAGCGATCACTAAGAAGTCGTTTGGGATGTTTTTGCTTTGCTACTCTAGGGGTTGGGTTATTCACTTGACTATTTGTAAGTATATGGACTTTTCATAGTAAACACTCCTTTTTAGAAATTATAATTAACTTCAAAGAAAGATTTTGCCTGAAAATACTTTTCCTGGAATCCTAAAAGAGACTCCCAAGAACTAGTGAGTTCTTCAGTTATAATATGTATCAATAGACATAACCATCTTCTCATCTTTCCAATGAGACAAAATCAATAGGGTCTGTTCTCCAAATATTTAACTGTGAGGTAGATATTGATTTCTATGTATTCAAAATGAATTAGTTGTTCTTAGTCATTAGTATAGTTTAGTAAATGTCTTGCAGAGATGGTTACTTTTTGTTGTTTGACATCAATGGGAGTTTTGCCACTGATTTCCATGGAGCCAGGATTTCAGTGCTCCAAGTACTTAAGTTTAATGACTTATTAAAATACTTGCATATCACTTGAACTACACTACATCAAAGACTTGTGTTCATACTATATTCCAGGGACCTTGTATTTATAAAGCTAAACCGTATGAAGGCAGATTGTTATAAGGCAAAGCTACAGAGCCGAACTACAGATTGGATCCTATTTTTTCCTAAACATTTTAGAGTATCCTATTCTATGGGGATTTTGTGGTATGAAAAATTTCAAACATTAGAATTCATTATTGCCAGTGACAATTGCTTCCAGCAGATATATCTCAGTAGACTAACTTAGAGTAATCAACTAATTGATCACATCTTCAGGCTCAGTGCTTCTATCTCTACTTCCATTTTCCATTTTGGAGTCTCAAACATTATTAGTTTCTTTGCTCCTTCTCTATTAGGGAGATCTCTTTAGCTAGCGCTAAGTGCACAAATACTATAACTATTGCCTCAACATATAAACCAGTAGAAGCAAGCCCCTTACTGTTTTTTTTATTCATCTTTTAATCGGTTACTAAACAAGGAGACCCTTATGTGTTGTTCAGTAGTAATAGTATTTTTCTTAGTTTGGCAAAAGCAATGCTCCCTCTTCAGGAGTTACAACTTTGCTGGACAGTTCCCCAGTGGCACTAAACTTCACAGCTCTCTTAGAACAGAGTTGGCTGATATTATGGAACCTGTTGAACATTGCAGGACCCATTACAGTTACTGTGACCATTAACTTTCTCCTTAGGGATTTCTTTCTTTTTATTGAGAACTTGCAAACTAGTAGCATACTAGTGCTGTAGCTCACACAAATGGGAAACAATTGCAAAAGCAAAGTTATACGGGTAGAGTGTGGCATAGATAACAATAACGCCAATGCATATAGCGCTGTAATGCAGCATGGTATTTTATACAGGCTGACCAATAGAAATACAATCAGCAGTGGTAAGCTAATGAGTGAGAGCAAAACAACCTTGACTTTTGATTTAAAGAATGACAATATCACACAATCACATTTTGTATACATTAAAATTGGAACACTACTGTTGCTCAGAATAAAAATCTAATTAGAAAGCTCAGTCAAGCCAATCCTCCTTTTATTCTAATTGATGTAGCCACCACTTCAAAAAATTAACTCTTTTAAATTCACCATAAATGTGTTTCCAGAAGTCAAAGACTGTTATACCTGTTTTTAAAAGGGTTTGAAGTGAACTGTAATGTTGGCTGCTTTTTTTAATTAAGCAAATACGGTCTTAAAGAAGACTTTCCTGGCAAATTGTGGATGAAAATGTTGGAATTCTCTACTGCAAAAATATGTGCTATGAGGCAGATTTATTTTAATATAGTTCCATGAGAGAAACCTTAAACTGAAAACCCTCCAGCTATTTGCCAAAAATATTACAATTTAAAATATTCCCAGGATTTTTCTCTGGGCAACTGCAGTGGGAATCATATTCAGTTGTCAAGGCTGATATGTTAATAGATTAATCACAGGACATATTCAAGTACTCCCATCACAACCCTTTCACCCCCTAAAATCTAGTATTTTTAGAATTATACTCAGTAGAACAAGAATACACATGATCTCTTTAAATGCTGATATAGTTTCTGATTAAATTTATCAGTGAAATCCCATTGAATTGAATAGGGTTGGGAGATTTCCCATTGACTTCAGTAGTGCCAGATTTTACCTATGAGATGTTATTTTAACATACGTTTTATCACTGATGCTAAAATATTTATTTTGCCTTCACAATGTATTTAGGCCTAGTCCTACAAACTCTTACATTTGTTCCTATGGCATGATTCAGGAAGCCATACCTATTCAGAAAAACACTTAAGCATAAACTTCATTTTAAGCCCCATTATGGAATTTAGACATATGCTTAAGTGCTTTTCTGAATGGAGATCCTAGTGTTTCCTTGAACATAGTCATAGATTCACATTAATAGATTTCAGGGACAGAAGGGATCATTGTACTCATCTAGTCTGGCTTTCTGTATATCACGGGACATAGAACTTCCCCAGAATAATTCCTGCAGATCTTTTAGATCATTATCCAATCTTGATTTTAAAATTATCAGTGATGGAGACACCACCACGACCATTGGTAAATTATTTAAATGGTTAATTACTCTTCCATTAAAAAATGTATACTTTATTTCCAGTCTCAATTTGTCTAGCTTCAGCTTCCAGCCATTGGGTTACGTTAGACCTTTCTCTGCTATATTGAAGAGCCCATTATTAAATATTTGCTCCCCATGAAGACACTTACAGACTGTAGTCATCACCCCTTAATCTTCTCCTTTTTAAAGATAAAATAGATTAAGCTCTTTGAATTTAGCATTATAAAGCAAGTTTTCTAATCCTTTAATCATTCTTTCATCTCTTCTCTGAACCCTCTCCAATTTATCAACATCCTTCTTGAATTGCTGACATCAGAACTAGATGCAGTATTCCAACAATGGTCACACCAGTACAAACACAGAGGTAAAATAACCTCTGTACTCCAACTTGAGATGCTCCTGTTTATGCATCCGAGCATCACCTTAAGTCTTTTGGCCACAGGATCTCATTTGGCGCTCATGTTCAGCTGACTATCCATCATGACCCCCAAATCTTTTTCGAAGTCACTACTTCCCAGGATAGAGTCCTTCAAACTATAAGTATGGCCTATGTTCTTTCTTCCTAGATGTATACACTTACATTTAGCCATATTAAAACTCATATTATTTGCTTGCTCCTAATTTACCAGGTGATCCAGATACCTCTGAATCAGTGACCTGTCCTCTACAGTAATTACTACTCCCCTAATCTTTTTTGTCATCTGCAAACTGTATCAGTGATTATTTTATATTTTCTTCCAATAAATATAAATAATAAATAATAAAATAAAATATAAAATATAACAATAATAAAAATGTTAAAATAGCATAGAGCCAAGAACCGAGCTCTGTGGGACCTCACTGGAAATACCTGTTTGCTGATGATTATCTATTTACAGTTAAATTTTGAGACCTATCAGTTAGCCAGTCTTTAATCCATTTAATGTATATCATGTTAATGTTATATCATTCTAGCTTTTTAATCAAAATGTCTTATGGTACCATGTCAAAACAATTCTCAATGAAGGCACTGAAATAAGCACTATGCATACGCAGAAGAATTTACAGGCCAGGTTCCAAATTGTGCTCATTGTGATAAATACTAAGTTTCATCAAAGTCCACTTATCCTAGCACCTTTTAATTTCATAATAAAATAGCTCTATTTAGAAGTTGCTTTACTAATAATTCAATATTTAACAAAATGCAAGCACTAGAGTAGCTTCAGGAGATGAAGCACCTGTGATGGCATTCAGTCTGCAGTAGAAGTAATAGCATACAATAGCCTCGTTAAGTTCTGATTAGGGGTGTCTTTAGCAGAATATTTAACAGAAAGCAAATACTACACCACCTTCTGGAAGTGAGGCACCTACTGTGGCATTCAGTGTGCAGTAGAAATTACAACAGTTTTGTTAAGTGCTGATTTAAAATAAATCAACCCAATCCAGCAGTTTCAGGAAAGCTATCAAAAAACTGGGAGGCCTTTTATGCAATTCAGCATTAACTTAACTCCACAGTGTGCTGAGGGAGAATTTTATGATGCAGTTTTAGCACAGCATTCCCACAAACCTTCTAAATAAGTTTCTTTTGCATTTTTTCCCCTGAGGAAGAGACAGATAGAACGATTTCTTCTAAGATGTTCCTCATTTTAACTTTCCTCCATAGAAGAGCCCTACTGTAATGGGTTACTGGCTCTTTGAGACCAAGGAGATAGGTAGCCATTCCTTGTGTCCAGGGAAAGTAAATGAAGGCCTTGAAGCAGTCATTTGGACAGTGGCAGTTAGTCCCAAGGAATCATCAGTATCTGGGAGAGGGAAGGTATAGAAAAACCCAGACCACTATTCCTTTAAGGGCCCAGGACTTGGAGCGTGTACAGTAGACCAGGGACAGTTCCCCTGTCCTCCAGCTGGCTCAGACAGATACTTGGGATAATTAGACGCACCTGAGAAGGTCAAGGAGTGATTAGGTTACTCAAAAAGGCGCTCCAAGCCCATTTAGAGAGAAAGCTGCTGAAATCACCTTCTAAGGGAAAGAATTCATACCATCCCAAAGAGGTGGGCTGTACAACTCCTAAACTTGAGCAGTGAATTATGGGATAGGGAGGCAAGAACTTAAAGCCACAGTCCCAGACAGGAGGCCTGTGACATCCTAGATTTGAGAGATTATCTAGAGGCTAGGACTCTAAGCAGGACATTTGGGATCGGGGAAGCAGGGTTTTTAAACCCTTGAATTTAAGAGGCTGTACATGCCAGGGAGATCTGGATTGGAAACACAGCAGACCTTGAAACTAAAGGGGACTTGAGTAATCTGAATAAATTAGATTCCAAGATAAAGAGAGTACTATTTGAAAGACTCCACATGTATGTGAATTATTTTTGGAATTCAGACTGAAACTGAGGCAGGATGCCTATATGGCCACCCCAGACACACCATAGGATGCCCTGGGTTTGCACCTGTTAAAAAGGTCTTAAGAGACATAAGAAAGTTATGTGAAACTGATGTTTAAGTTAACCAACCACTCTTATTCTAGAGGACTCCTAAACTCCACAGAGCTGAAGGTAAGGTGCTACATTGATCCACAAGACCAGAGGTATATGACAGATTAGCCTGAGCCTTACGTAGTTACACAGCACCAAAGGACTAGACCCAGAAGAGAAACTCAAGAATAGCGAAGCTTCTCTCAGTGCTCCAGAAGATATAACCCAATGTGATCTGAGATAAAGATGTGATATTCAAGCATGATGGTGACACACAGATCTTTATTCTCCTGCCACAATTAGCTGACATGAGTCAGTGTTGCAAAAAGTAAATTAAAGTGGGTTGGAAAATGGGAATTTTCCCCATGTGTGGGGTAAAAAAATCCCTTTTAGAATTTTTCTGTTGAGAAACAATGGCTTTCCCACTGGAATAACTTTAAAAATGAAGTATACAAAAATCCACACTTCATCATCCAATGTTTACCTGTCATAAAACAGTAAGAAAGTGTTGAAAGCATTACTTTCACAGATGAAGTAACGCTTTAGCATGTAAAAGTGAAATTACCACTTAAAAGTGAAAGCGTTACATTTAAAAGTGAAAAACACCTCTAAAATGAAAGTGTTACTTTATCACTTTCTTAGCATGCCCACTTTTCAATAGAAGAAAAGTTAAAGAATTAGATAAGCTAGCTAATTTCTCCCAAATTTGAAAAAAAATACTGTTTTAATCACTGAATTTTTCCTCAACTTTTTTTGTAAAAGATGCTTGTCACAAGTGAGATTTTTTGGGGGGGAAAAATTTAGTTTTCAACTAAAACCCGACAAAAACTTTCTGCCAAATTTTGATCAGTTCTTGTTAATAGCGATGCCTCTGCTTCTTTTTATTGTTCTATTGTTATTGAATGATATAGCAGTTTGTCACTGAAACTGCAAAGAAGAGAACCTAGAAGAGTATCCTACTTTTATTAAAGAAAACCTCTTCCCTGAAACCTAATATGAAGTTCAAATTGAAATATAGAGAAAGAAAGTCCAAATTAATGCTGCTAACATGGAGGTTAATCTGGAATAAGGTAGGGTGTGAGATTAAAGTGGATTAACTATTCTTGATTAACTCCACGTATGGATGCTGTTATTCCAGAAATACGAGCGATTTATTTTGTAGATTAAGCTAATTAGCAATAAGGCACTTTTAATTCTAGAATAAGAGAATAACCATGTATGAAAATCAGAAATAGCTATTTCAGAATAATTCTCCAGGTAGACAAGCCATTACTTTCCTCTGTTTTCCTGCCTTTTTATTCAGAAATAGCAGCCTTCGTACACTTTAACAGTTAAATTTCTTAGTGTTCTTGATCTTCTCTGGATTCAGAAGAGGCCAGCAATGTCATCTGAAGGCTGTCATCTTGGAATCACGTGACTAGACTTGCAAGTGCTGTTTGTTTATAGTTTCACTCAGTATTAAATTGTGGCAGAAAAGCAGCACTGCAGCTTTCCATTAAGATAAATTAGAAGACTGGTGGGGAAAAATAATTTGTGGTTTTTGTTTAGTTCTGTCTTTCAGTTGATCATCTTTCAGGCCTGGGTACTGTCAGTGGTCCCTTATTTCCTGTTGCTAAAAAGATATCAGAAGGTAATGGTTAAAACCCAAGAGACACTTAGAAAAACTGTGATTGAATTTAGAGCTCAGAAATGTGAATTTAAAATTAATTTTATTTTATATCAGAAATGGTGACCAGTGGATTACATCTACATATTTCCACAGTGTGTAACTGGAATTTAGATGGATAAAGGATAATATTTAACTCTCCTGTTTTTAGGCATATTTTGAAACCAAAGTGTTTAGAAGTAGTGCTGACAGGACCGAGGTTCATGTCTATCTGATGGCTGATGTTTTCTGTGAAATGAATATGTGGTATTCGCATCCTTCTTAGCAGTCTCTGCAGAAGCTGAGGACAGAACAAGGCATGAGCTAACAGTTCTCTTCTCACATCTAGAAATAGTCCTTGCAATAAATGATCAAAGTGTGTTTATGGTGGTGGTAGGAAGCTTGCATTGCTACTCTTCAGGCTCTACCTGACCCGTGGTATCTTCAGGAAGAGCAATTTAAATCTCCAGAGCTCTCAGACACAAGCATTCAGGTTGGGATTTCCTAAAGCATGCAAGTTAGGGGCTCAAATTTCATGGTCTCACCAAAGTAGGAACAGAGCAGTCCCTCTGTTCTCAAAGGCCCACACTGGAATTCTGCCTTGGCCAGTACATGGGCTGTAGAGAGCAAGGATGCTCCTTCCTCCATCCCCGAGGCATGCTGCACACTTGCAAAAAGGCCAAGCAGAATCTCGCTTTTAGGAAACAATGAAGGCCTTACCAACATATATGTGTTGATTAAAATCAGATAGAATAACTGGACAAATGGAATCTTTGTGAATAAGAAGATCCAGCTGACAAATATCCCTGGGAGTCAAAGGCACTAGCTTATAAATTTATGAAACCATTCACAATTAAGTCTCAAAAATGTTGAGAATGGGGAGGATTCAGAGGATTCTAAATGAAGCAAATATTGTCACAACCTTTAAACAAAGAGGAGAAAACTACCACTTACCATCCAATAAGTCTGTCTTTAATTCCCAGGAAAATAATGCACTAAAAATTGAGACAAAAATCGATAAGTGCTTCAAGGAAAAGACAAAAAATAATGTTTAACCAACTCACTTAAGGTTGCTAAGTGATAAGTGTATTTTCTTATCGTATAATTTACAAAACCCCAAGAACCTGAAAGCAGGGGAAAGAAAAGTGAAGCATTGCCTGGCTTTTATGCTAATAAATGGGGAAAGCCCCATGCCTTGTCCCCTCACCTGGTCATTTCACTCCATCTTGGGACAGAGAGTACCTTACCGAGCTTTCAAAAGGTTCTGCATGGCAGTGCATCCCCAGGCTTCCCAGGCACTTGTCCAGTGGAAACTGCAGCCTACATATCTATAGGAACTTCAGGGAGAAGTATGGAACAAATTGGAATTCACCAAGCCCTGCACAATCCAGGGGAACAAGGAAACTCATCCACACTGACTGTCATTTGAAGTAATGGAAAAGCAAAGGGACAGAAACACTCCATAATCCCTCGGTCAGTAGCTAGGGAACACCTTGGAATTCTCTAGAAAGTGCACGCGAGGATGTGAGATGTCTCTCAGATTGCATGGGGCCCTCCATGTGATCATTAGCCTCTCTTTCCCTGGCCTATTGACTATTCATTGTCTTCATGAATGACTACGAATAGTCACTGGACCAAAATAAAAATGAGAATGACTTTCATCTGGTGGTTAGGGTGCACACCTAGATGTGGGAGACCCAATTTCAAGTTCTTGTTTCAAGGACTACCAAATCATTCATACAACATGGAACAACTTCAATAGGAGAGACCAAGAGAGCACCACTCCCAAAATATCCTATAGCCCAGTAGCCTGGGCACTCTTCTGCAGTCGGGAAGATCCAAGCTCAAATCCCTTTTCCACATCAGGCAGAAGGAGAAATTCACCGTGGGTCTCCCCAGGTGGGTACCCTAACCAGTTGGCTAAAAGTTGTAAGTAAGGGCCTCCTCCTAGTCTTTTGACAAATGCCTGTAATAAAAAAATTCAAGTTGTTTTGAAACAAAATGTTTCATTTCATCCTGACCTCACATTTCTTGTCAATGTTTTGTTTTACCTGAAATTTTGAGAAAGCTTGTTTCCTGTTTGACCCAAAACTAATATTTTTCCTGGAACTGCCAGAAGAAAAAAAATAATTATTCATCTAGCTCTACCCAATATCACAAGTTTTTGAAAATCTTGGCCCCTGACATGTAATCCACTGTTTTCTGGCACATCATTAAGGTCTAACACACAGGGTCTTGGGCATAACTAGAAATAATGGAATGGAGGTGACTGACCCATCATGTATGCTCTGAAGGAGACCAAGAGGGCAAGTGAGCCCCCATAACCCTTGCACCAAGTGCAACTGTTCATGTGGGTGGTAGTGGGCAGGGAATGAAAGGAGCTTTGGCTTTCCAGGGGTGAGAAGGCCAGCACGGCGTACCGGTAATAAATGGTTGCCAGTACTGGCCCATACACAGCTGGCATTAAAACGTAAAATGTCACTGCCCCTTTTGCACCCCCATCAATGGCCCTGGAGGCAGGGCTGACTATGAGGCAGCAGGGGGATAAAACAGGCAGCTGCCCAAGCCATGGCAATTTCAAAGGGCCAGGGGCTCCCAGTCGTCGCCACCACTACTGCACCAGAAGCCAGAACCCCGGGGCCTTTTAAATAGCTGACGGAGCCCGGGGCGGTGTGGCCTGGGCAGCATGGATGGGGTGGCTAGGGGAGGCTGATCCCCTCAGCCCTGCCCCTTCTGCTGAAAGGTCCTGGCCCTTATGGGGGCCAAGAGCCAGGCCCCTGTCCTAGTAAGCCTTCTTTTTAAAAAAAAATAGAGAGAGATATGCCAATCTCATAGAGCTGGAAAGACCTTGAAAGGTCATCAGGTCCAGTCCCCTGCCTACACTAGCAGGACCAAGTACTGTCCCCTAACAGATTTTTTGCCACAGATCTCTAAATGGTCCCCTCAAGGACTGAGCTCACAACTGTTGGTTTAAGCAGGGCAATGCTCAAACCACTGAGGTATCCCTCCTCTCCTGTCACTGTCATCCCTGTTAGTCATCATATGCTTTCTGGGCTGCTCCTGTGGCATCACAGACCCCTGCCCTATACCCAGGGCTCATGGCAAAGCCACAACTTAGCCCTTAGTGAACTATCATGAATATCAGGAAAAATTCATAATTGTGAGGTCTAGTAGGACTGTGGAATAGTTTCTTAAAGTTAGTGCAAGAAACTGGTGTTATTGAGAGATGGGCTACACATAACGCTCAAGAGTAGGGTACAGGCCTGTTGAGACTGATGGAGCAGATGACCTAATTCCCTAGGTGTTTTCCATTTCCAGTTCCCATGCTACCACACAGGTTATTATGAATTGTGTCTCTCTGTCTCAGTGAAATGTGTCTGGTACGTGCAGATGACGCAAGTCTAATCCATTTGAATAAGGATTCACATTTGGTAAGTGTGAAAGAGTTGTTTAAAGAGGGGATTTGGTTATTTCTATGGCTGTACAGGCTGAAAGCAAAATTCAATGGTAATATATACGTCGTCTTTCAGGCTTTTGATTTTCTCTCCAAATGCATTTTTATAGCATAAAAATTAATTCCTTTTATCCCAATTTTATGATTATGATTATTTGAGCAAATATGATCATCTGTGACTCCCATGCTATTATGTGACTCCCTTGGTAGTGAATGCAAAATCATTTTGACATATGGCTTATGGCTTAGATGGCATTTGGTTTAGCCTTCCCTGTGGAATTTGAAGTCATGCAAGTCCTACTAAACAGTTCTGGAGGAAATCAAGCAGAAAATGCTTGTTTACAACTAAAAGGCCAGATAAAGTGTATAAATTAGAAAACAATGGAGGAAAAAAGAATATGGTAAACAGTTTACAAAAGTGCAGACTGGGCAACAGATAATTCTTTCTGCATTTAAATTACAAATTTGCCTGGCTTTTGAACTTTTTCAAGTAAATATAGCACAACAGAATGTTCCCCAGGGAAGATGCTATCTTGGTTTGAAACCAAATGCCATCTGAGCTGCAATATATTTCCAATAAGGCAGATTTATTTAAAACAGTGTTTTTATATGACATGCTAGGAAAAAATATACATAAGAATTCAGTATAACCAAGAGAGCTTTACAGCAGCATGTAAGTTATTCTTTCAAATATTACATATTTAGTATGCTTTTCTTTCTAATACAATCTAGGGAATTAGCTTCATGATCAACAGATCAGTACTGTCTTCACCTCAAATACTTTTATTGCCAGGTAAAATTTGTATTTTCCATCCAGTACTGATATTATCATATTTTATGAGTCATCTATGTTTTCTTTTTTTGATATTTTAATTGCTTTTCAATATGAATTCATGTTATATTTTTGATATGATTGATATAGACCTATAAAGAGGATAATCACTATTTTTTGTCATCTGACTATTTTCTTAGTATTGCACTGCATTTTAATGTCTTTTTCAGGGAAGTAATGACATCCACATCTGTTTCCTACTGGTGTAAACTGGCATTGTGCCACTAATGTTAAGAGATTTATGCTGAATTTACTCCAGCTGAGATTTTACTCATGCCATTCTCAAGTAATTCATTCTTCCACTCTAACTTACTTTGTTCCTGCTTTAGTCTTTTAGAGTATTTGAATGGATCCAGATCTCAAGAAAAAGGGTCATTTAGAATTTGTATTGAAGCCCTGCTCAAGCTTTATTGTGATCCAAATATTTAATAATGATAGTGACAATAGAGAGCAATATGTTGGACAGGATTTGCAGACCTCCCTGGGTACATGAAATAGGTAAATGGCTTTAGAACTCCTCAACTGATCATAAGATTATGGAGAAGAGAAGGCATGGTTTCTGGAGGTGGGATAGTTAGCTTTGCTTTTTAGTGCTTCATAAAATGAGTTCTGTTGCCATTCTTTTATTGATATCCTACCCATTATACCAATGCTGTAAAGTCCAGTAAAAATAATAAAATGAACTATTCCCCTATTTTTGACAATAGAAAAGTGAGCATTAACTTGCCACAAAAAGGGCATGACATGGTAGAAAATTGTGTATGAATTATCTATCATACTTAGATGTCTTTCCTTATTATAATATCTCAGAACTTCACAGTCATTAATATATTTATTATTATTAAATGTTATGATAACTATATTAATATATTAATATATATTAATATATAAATATATTAATATTTATCCTATCAACATCCCTGGCAGGTACTGAAGTGCTATTACTCCCATGTTTAGAGACTGGGAACTGAGGCATAGAGAGACTGTGTCCCAGATCTACAAAGGTACTTAGGTGCCTAAACCACAGACTTAGGCACCTAAGTCCCAGTTTTAGGCTCCATTGAAATCACTAAATTGTCTCTTAGCTGCTGCCTAACCATGCAGGTGCCTAAACTCACTCTGTGCCTGAGATTTCAGGGTAAAAGTTCCCTAGGTGCCTATGTTACTGCCTCTGGGCATGTGTACTATTGCTTCCCTTTAGGCCTCCGGACACCTATCTCCCTCCTAAGCCCCACTGCAATCCACAAAGTGGAGAAAGGTAGGCAGAGGAGTACCTAACTCACCTGTGGTAGCTCAGAGCCTGCCTACTAGGTCAGGTCCCATTAAAAATCCAGCCAGAGAAGGAAGAAGAGAAAGTGGTGGTGGTGGTGGTGATGATGATGATGATTATGTCTACTGTATAACTTTCAGCCCCGGGGTTAGAGCAATCACATGAGAGATGGGAGACCCAGGATCCAGTGTTCCTCTTCCAATCACGCTTTATTTATTCAAAGTATACCAGCTTAAGGGAGCCCCACATCAGTATGGTCTATAGCCTAGTGGTTAGAGCACTCTCCTCAAAGGGGAGAAATCCATGTTCATACCTCCTCTCTACCCTTGGAGGTAGAGGAATTGAAGCTGAGTTTCTCCCATCCCAGATGAATGCTTTAACTAGTGGCCTAAAATTTATAAATTGGGGGGCATCATCATTATTTTGTGTGGAGCGTTGCAGGTGCCTAACTCCTTCTTCAAGAAATGTGTTAGGCATCTAAGCTGCCTGGCTACAGATGGGAGGCTCCCGGCTGTAGGTTGCTAGCAGAGACAAAGGCATCTCTTTGCAGATGGCATTTAACTCTGTGAAAGGGCGGCCCTGCCTAGATGCCATCTCTTTTGGCAATGCAGTTCCGCTGGAGCCATGCTACCAGCAATTCCCCCAGCCATGGTTCCCACTGCAACACCAGATCACAGATTATATTATTTTTTTCCTGATTTACTTCTTTGAGGATTATGAAGGGGCACTCTCTCACTCTGGTGTGGCAGATACTCACGCGCTCTTCTTGGCCTGTTCAGCACTAACTAGACACACCTACAAGGCTTGCGCTGCCTGTGCCAGAGGATATTAAAAAGGGAAAACCTGCTACAGAAAGGGGGTGAACAGGAGAAGGGCTGCTTCATCTCAGAGATTGTTAACCACCGAAAGATCAGTCAAGAAGGAGAACCCCTCCAAAATCTGCATGGATCAGCTGCAAAGCAAGATGTCTCAAGAGAAGGGGTTGAAGGTAGACTCTAATAAAAATACAATAGGCCCATTGATAGGCCAAGTCCAGAAAGCTGAATTCGGAAAGACTGCCTGAGAGCCAGGCCTTTTTTTGCTTCACTCAGATTCCCTTTTCTCATAAGGGAGGATAGGACATTTCATTTTTCTGTTTGTTTTACTTAGAGAAACCCATATACGCTATGAACTGCCAGGAAGGACATTATAAATTACTTCAAGTTGTCTCTCAAAGGGATTCAGGGGAGCCCCTAAACCACCTCACACATACACACACTAGGAAAATAGAATTACAAACACAGATAGTCAGTGGGAGGAAGATACCTGGAAAGTAGTAATTCTGAAAGAAGTGGTGGCAGACATTACATTTAACAGACTTTGCAATGTTTTAAAATAAAAAGTCCCATATGAATGTGGGCTGCATGTGCAGAAGAATTACATGCTAGGTCCAAGGGATAGTACTTCCTCTCTAGACAGCTCTGGTGTCATCAGACCAGAAATGTTGGGTCATGACCTCAGCTCAGTTATGTTAATCAACATAACTTCACTGGCTGCAGCACAGCTACACTGATTTACATGTGCTGAAGACAAGGCCCATTGCGTTTGACTCTGGGCATCTTATTATCAGAAAGATAATCACAAATTGGAGGGAGATCAGAAAAAAGCTGCAAAAAAGATTAGGCCTCTGGAGTGATTGATATATCAGGATTGATTACAAGTGCTAACTATTCACAGGTTGCCTATGAAATCACTTAAAGGGGGACATGGTAACAGTCTATAAATATTTGAAGGGTATAAATACTAAGGAGGGAAAGACAATTTTTAGTGTAATAAAAGGAGAGCAATGGGCTGAAATTAGGAAAGAAAAATTATTAACTGAATATCAGAAAAATATGTCCTTAAAGTGAGATTTTAGATGTGGAAGGGTATCTCAGCTGCTGTGGTAGATGCTCCACCACTTGGAACATTTAAAACTAGACTTGACAAAAAGTTTGTAAAGATATAGCAGGATCCTGGATTGGGCTAAGTGAAATTACATTATCATACTGGTTCCTTATGGTCTTAACATCTAAGAAGTCTTTTCTAGCATAAGCTGCTATGAGTCCACAAAGTACTAGCACAAGTTAAACTAATAAGGATTACATGTTTATTGGTTTCATTAAAATACAAAAAGAAAAAAAGGCTTGGAAGTAGAATGTTTTTATTTTGTTTGGCCAAGATAAAAGGCATAGGGATGTATAACGTCCTATAGACATTGCCTCTTTACCAGGCATTTAGGAACAACCAAGGAAAAGGCTGCCCCTGGAGAAAAATACCTAGATTATACATTGAACTGGGGACACATACACACAGAGATGACCAATAATGCTTATAGTTTTATACCTTACTAATGAGTTTCAATGAATTAGAGGCATAGTAAGAATAAAATGTGTGGAGGATCTTAAAAAGAACATAAGAACGGCCATACTGGGTCTGACCAAAGGTCCTTCAAGCCCAGTATCCTGTCCTCTGACAGTGGCCAATGGCAGATGCCCCAAACGGAATGAACAGACAGGTTCTCATCAAGTGATCCATGCCCTGTCACACAACCCCAGCTTCTGGCAAACAGAGGCTAGGGACACCATTCCTGCTCATCCTGGCTAAAAGCCATTGATGGACCTATCTAGCTCCCTTTTGAACCCTGTTATACTATTGGCCTTCACAACACCCTCTGGCAAGGAGCTCCAGAGATGGACATTGCATAGCATGGAAAAATACCTCTTGAGTTTGTTTTAAACCTGCTACCTATTAATTTCATTTGGTGGCCCCTTGTCTTGTATTATGAGAAGGAGTAAATAACACTTCCTTATGTACTTTCCCTATACCACTCATTATTTTATAGACCTCTATCATATCCCCCCCAGCCACCTCTTTTCCAAGCTGAGAAGTTCCAGGCTTATTAACCTCTCCTCATATGGAAGCCATTCTGTACCCCCAATCAAAAACAAAGAAGGACATTTTGAACTGGATTCTGTTATGAATAAAAAACAAGTGAAAGTTTGAGAAAGAGGATGATGTGTCCCCATTGCCAAGTAGAAGCTGAGATGGCATATTTTGGACAAATCAATATTTGGAAACCATTAGAGTCATTAAAGGCGATGAGCACATAAACAAGAGCTTTAAATTCAAAACATGAGCGGTGAAGATATATCTGATGTTTCAGAAGTTATATTTAGTTGTCTTATGGATCTGAGAGATATGGAAAATGAAAGAAAGTATGGATTCAAATAAAAAAATGACAAAATGAGAAATATGGTTCTCTCATTCTATTTAACGATGTAACAGATTTTAAGGCAAGAAGGAACTATTATGGTCCTCTGTTCTGATATCCTGCATCATACAGGTCATAATACTTCACCAGTGATCCCTGCCGAACAATTTGAGGTTGAATAATATCATCTGTTTTAGAAAGACATTCAGTCTAGATTTAAAGACTCCAAGTAATGGAGAATTTACTACATTTCTCACTAACCTGTTCCAATGGTTAACTACCCTCTGTGTTTATTAAAAGGTCTCTGGCCTTTGCTGTCTTCGGTTTCCAGCCACTGACTCTTGTTATGCCTTTGTCTGTGATGTATGAGTTTAGAAGGATACTGAGGTTTGGTTTTAAATATTCTGCTGCCTATAATATCTGAACCTTAACAAAGCCTGCCACATTTAGTCTTCAGAACTGTCAGACTGACACAGGAGCTGAGCCTTTCCTTGTGTTAGTAAGCTCCACCCACTGCCCCGGGATTTAAATTGTCTGACACTTTTCATAAATGCCAAATTAATATTTAAACAAATAATTTTCTAAACAATGTATGGAATGATTGCCTTTTCTTTTAGAATAAATCATTTTGGAAAGACAAAGGGGTTGGAGGAAGCCTGTGGCAGTACACCCGATAAGGAAATATTCTAAACACATGTAAATTCAGGCTATGTAAACATGTATTCAAGGAAGTTTTAAAAATGCATGACACTGACCTGACAGGCCATAACGACTCCATGGGAGACATTTTGCAGCTTTGTAATATATGCTATATTGCACCGACAGAAAAAACCAACAACTCCAATCAGCACCTCTCATCATTGTAAATTACATCTAGGTAAACACCAACATCTGCTTCCCATGCAAACTGTCTGTCATCACAGGTCCCATTACATTATTATGATTAGACAAGAAGGTTTAATAACCATTAGAGACAGGAAAATAGTAAGAGCTGTCAAGACTGGGACAAGAGCGGTCTGACTAGTGGTTGAAGCAGGGATGGTCATACCTACTGGTCCGAGCCAGAAGCCAAAGGTGGAATTAGGAACTAGGGCCCAAAGTAGGGATCAGAGTATGGCCGGGCCAATTGGTGGGGCTGGTCATCATTCCCAATCAGGAGTCTCTTGGGTGGGTGCCTCTGGGAGGGGACAAAGTTCTGCCAGCCCTTTATTTCCAGTTGTGGACTGCCCAGTAACAGCTACGGTGTGAGGGGTGTTTAAGAACTCCTGAGCTCAAGTTCAAGATCTGTCAGCCCTTACAAGAACTTTTTTCATAAATGAACAGATGGGTAGTAAAATATATGGAGTGAAATATACCTGCTTCCATAGGTAACTTTGCATATTAAACAGCTACTAAAATATGACTCTAATATACAGCACCATTTAAACATTCATATCAGAAAGCAATGCAAATCAAGTCAGAAAGACTGTGGGTGTTCAGTGAGAGTGTGTTGATGAATGTTTGTGTGAGTAGTCAGTGAAAATGCATAAGACATTTTTCTATGTACTTGTAATAAGCTGTTTTACTAGTTCTTTTGCATGTTTTGTAATTGTTAATGTTGTGTTCTTAGGGTCAGATTATGACCCAGCCTTATGTAGCCACACAGGACATAAGAGAAAGATTAGGACCAATCACTCCCACATACAATCTTGTGCATCTTCCCCAGATCTTGGATCTGTAGATGTGGGAAAGAAACAGAGTTTTTGCAACCACCTCCTCCCCACATCAAGTGGACAGGTGGGAGGCAGAGAAGTTCAGGAAGTATATCAAGAGTCTATGAAATCCCCCACAATGCATCAAGCATTAGGGCTGACCTGGATGAAGAGGAAGTAACTGTGCTTGTTAGAGTGTTGGTCCAGATTACATCCTCCTCACTCCCAACTTCACCCCTTAAGAAAGGGGGAACAGAGATGAAATTGAGATTGAGTTACAATTCTTTCCCTAGGCTGTTCATAGGATGGCCAGTGAGCAAAAGTTCAGTCTGGCCCTTAAATGTTAATAATAATGCTAGCGTTATGTGCATTTAGAAGGGGAAAACATGGATATGCAGTGAACTGCTGTGTGTTTATGTGTGTGTGTGAGAGATAGTGTGTGTGAACAGAATGCAACAATAAAAAAACTAATATTCTAGTGGTTTGGAAATAATACTTAGCACTTCTTTCATGCTTTACATCTTCAAAGGCCTTTTTTGTATGCTAGATAGACAAGCTGGGTGAGGTAATATCTTTTAATGGACTAACTTCTGCTGGTGAGAGAGACAAGCTTTCCAGCCATACAGAGCTCTTCTTCAGGTCTAAGAAAGGTACTCTCAGCATCACAGTAAATGCAAGGAGGAGCAGAGTATTTTGCATAAGTATTTAGCACATATTTTAAGGGACCATTCAAACTACAGTGGCCAGTTAACACCTCTGAAGTCAGGACAAAAAGAGAGGGTTAGTGGGTTACAGATTGTTGTAATAAGCCATAAATCAGATATGTCTGTGTTCAGTCCATGATTTTTAGTGGCTAGCAGAGTTAGGGATTTAAACACCCAAGCTCAACATACAGAGTGATCACTTTATGAAGTATTCACTCACAGGTGACGTGGTGTTTTTGTCTTTTATCATTTTCCTATGTGAGTTCATTCCAGAGGGACATTTAGTGCACTGGATGAGATATACCACATGTTATGATAGGTATGGGTAGGATCCATCGATCTTGAAAGATGTGGGGGAAGGGGGAGGTGTAGCGGGGCAGCTTCCCCACTTCTGGAGCAAAGGAGTAAAAGCAGCCCTGGAGGGGGCTTAGGCTGTGAAAGGCTGATTGGGAAAGCAGTCACAGCTGTGGCCATACTCCAATCAGGCCACAGCTGGCCTTATAAGAGGGCTGTGAGCCAGGAACTCAAGGAGTCTCTCCAGGGATGAAAGTAACTATAGGCACTTACTGGTACAAGGCCAGGCTGGGGCCAAGTCTGGCCCCTGGAAGGGGTGCAGCCTCGGATGGAAGGGGCAGGGCTGGGGGTTGGGGCAACCCCTGGCCAGACCCTTACTGGTAAGTGCCTGTAGTTGGGTCAGCTGTTCCTTTTGTACCCCACACCACTATTGGTGGCCTGGGAGGGGAATGGTGGCAAAAGGGGTAGGGACATTAAAGTGCTGCCACGGCAGTGCTTTAAGGATGGTCCTTTGCTGTAGCAGTGCCTTAATGTTGCTGCATCCCCCTACTGGCAGGGCTGCTGATCGGGAGTGGGGAGCATCAGTGTTAAAGCCCTGCTGTGGCAAAGGACTGTTCTTAAAGCACTGCCATGGCAGCACTTTAATGTCCCTGCCCCTTCCCCCACCCCGTCAGCTGCCCTGTTGGTAGGGCCTGTACTGGCAGGGTCCCTGACAGCGGAGGCCAAAGAAGTGGGGATGTTAAAGCGATGCCGCAGCAGCGCTTTAATGTGGCCTGCATATGGACAGGTATGGGTTCTTACTGGCCCACTTTAGCCCCTGAGCCTCTTTAGCAGTGGAGAGAGAAGGACCTAGCTGCCTGGGAGAATAAGATGCCTGAAGCAGAGCAGTGATAAGGGGAAAGGGAGCTGGGGAGCTACAGCCTGGAAACCTCCCAGGCTGCAGGCCTTGTTAAAGGCCCCAAAAGGTACTGGGGTTACAGAGATACAGCCCAGGAATAGGCAGAGACAGCTGGTCCTAACTCATTGCCAATGATGAGTGTCCATTACAGACTGCAGTCTGCCCCAGTAAGCAGGGCCTAGATGATGACTGACAGTAGTCACTGAGGCAAGGTGGGTTTAGAGGGTTGGGGATTCCCCTGGGATGTGAGATTCAGAGTGTGGAGGTACTGCTGGGGGCAGCACCCCAAGATAAAAGGGAACCGGGGTCCAGCAGGGATACGGGGCCAATGGCAAGCGAGACACTGGCCACCAGGAGGTCCTCCAGAGCTGAAATGAGCTAATTCACAGGATGACCAACAAGAGGCACCGTGCCGGTGAGTCATTGCTTTGCTGCAGGGGTAGTTGATCATTGTAGCAGTGTAGATATGTTTGCAGGTTTTGCATCTATTGTTCTGGCAGGGTCTGGTGCTGATTTGAGTTGATATGTCCTGCTCTGTGGGGAGCTTGGAGATGTGGGGGGGGCATTGTTTGAATGCTAGAAGTGGGAGATGAGGAAAGATCTCTTTCAGGATGAGATCCCCATCGTGTATAGGTTGAAATTGTTTGATGATATACTGTATGGGTTGCAGTGTAGAATGATAAGAACATAAGAGAGGCCGTACTGGGTCAGACCAAAGGTCCATCTAGCCTAGTATTCTGTCTACCAACAGTGGCTAATGCCAGGTGCCCCGGAGTGAGTGAACCTAACAGGTAAAGATCAAGTGATCTCTCTCCTGCCATCCATCACCCCCCTCTGACAAACAGAGGCTAAGGACACCATTCCTTATCCAGCCTGGCTAATAGCCATTAATGGACTTAGCCTCCATGAATTTATCCCATTCTCTTTTAAACCCTGTTATAGTCCTAGCCTTCACATCCTCCTCAGGCAAGGAGTTCCACAGGTTGACTGTGCACTGTGTGAAGAAGAACTTCCTTTTATTTGTTTTAAACCTGCTGCCCACTAACTTCATTGGGTGGCCCCTAGTTCTGCTATTATAGGAACAAGTAAATAACTTTTCCTTATTCACTTTCTCCATGCCACTCTATCATATCCCCCCTTAGTCTCCTCTTTTCCAAGCTAAAAAGTCCTAGCCTCTTTAATCTCTCCTCATATGGGACCCGTTCCAATCCCCTAACCATTTTAGTTGCCCTTCTCTGAACCTTTTCTAATGCCAGTATATCCTTTTTGAGATGAGGAGACCACATTTGTACACAGTATTCAAGATGTGGGCGCACCATGGATTTGTATAAGGGCAATAAGATACACTCCGTCTTATTCTCTATCCCTTTTTAAATGATTCCTAACATCCTGTTTGCTTTTTTGACTGCCGCTGCACACTGCATGGACGTCTTCAGAGAACTATCCACGATGACTCCAAGATCTTTTTCCTGATTAGTTGTAGCTAAATTAGCCCCCATCATATTGTATTTATAGTTGGGGTTATTTTTTCCAATGTGCATTACTTTACATTTATCCACATTAAATTTCATTTGCCATTTTGTTGCCCAATCATTTAGTTTCATGAGATCTTTTTGAAGTTCTTCACAGTCCGCTTGGGTCTTAACTATTCTGAGCAGTTTAGTATCATCTGCAAACTTTGCCACCTCACTGTTTACTCCTTCCTCCAAATCATTGATGAATAAGTTGAACAGGCTAGGTCCTAGGACTGACCCTTGGGGAACATCACTAATTACCCCTCTCCATTCTGAAAATTTACCATTTATTCCTACCCTTTGTTCCCTGTCTTTTAACCAGTTCTCAATCCATGAAACGATCTTCCCTCTTATCCCATGGCAACTTAATTTACATAAGAGCCTTTGGTGAGGGACCTTGTCAAAGGCTTTCTGGAAATCTAAGTACACTACATCCACTGGATCCCCCTTGTCCACGTGTTTGTTGACTCCTTCAAAGAACTCTAATAGATTAGTAAGACATGATTTCCCTTTAGAGAAACCATGCTGACTTTTGCCCAACAATTTATGTTCTTCTATGTGCCTGACAATTTTATTCTTTACTATTGCTTCAACTAATTTGCCCGGTACGGACGTTAGACTTACTGGTCTGTAATTGCCGGGATCACCTCTAGAGCCCTTTTTAAACATTGGCGTTACATTAGCTATCTTCCAGGATAACTGAGGGACAACTAGGGGTGTGCAGTCAGAGTGTTTTATTTCTGTATTCAAATAAGTTCTCTCTGGTATTTGCGTGATCCAGTCCATGATGCAATCTTCTTCTCTGGTGGAGTGTCCTTGTTTGGTGAAGGTGGCTTAAAGTCTGTTAAGGTGCATATCCTGGACTTTCTCCTCAGAGCATATTCTGTGGTATCAATATGCCTGGCTGTAGATAACAGATTTTTTGGTGTGCGTGGACCTGTAAAGGTAGGTGTAGTGATCCATGGGTTTCTTGTATAAGATTGTCTGTAGGGTTCCATTGTTGAAGTTGATTATGGAAGTTGATGCTATATGGAAGTGCTCCAGAGAGTTCAATGGACGGGTGGGTTGTAGAAGCTGTGGTGGAAATCTTTGCCATCAGACACACACAGCTGGATTTGTTTTATTTTTTGTTGTTGACATCTGTCTGAATCAGTGGATTGGATGTACTGTGCATTTCAGTCACATCTGAATGAAGTTTCTGAGATTTCATTATATTGAGATCAATAATATTTCTATTCATTATTTCTGTGTCTAATAACCTTTTAATTACACTGTTATACTGTGACCCTGCTCATTTTCAGTACAGAAGAGATCTAGTCTCCATTCGATGTGTGAGGGGGGAAAGGCACACATCAGTCCCACCATATACACTGGCGCTTAGTCTCAGTTGCTGTTCATGCTAGTGAGAGCTCTGCTCACATGTGGGCAGGACTCCAAGGGCAATGGAACTTACCGTACAATGGGGGTGGTATTGGGGGAATGTGCAGAGTGGGTTTACATCCCCTGTATACCATGCTACTCAGAGCTGATAGGGCTTCCTGTGCACCCCTGGGAGTTTGTGAGACTAGGGTAGGGTTAATGGGTCCACAGCTATGTTCTAAAGTGTCAACCGGGACAACTGTAGCTTGTGATGCAGAAGAGTTCTATTGGTACCCTATATCCTGAGGGTCAGGATTCCTTCCCTGCCACCAGCTACTACAGAACTTCTCTGCTCCAAACCTTGTCAGAACACCAGGATCAGGATGTAGCAAATGGAGAGAAGCTTTGTAGAAAAGACCCTTTCAATACAAGTAAGGAGGATACCAACATGTGCTTCTCAAGAGAAAAGGGCACTATGAGAAAAGCTATTTCAACTACCTAACTTGTCATTAAAATCAGGGTTTGTAGGCAAGAAGCCTGTGGGGTTTGGGTTTGAAAGTGTGTTCCCTTTGAGACTTTTAGAGGGCAATGCTATTCTCGATTGTATGGTTTAGATGGGCTGCTGCATAACTCTGAAAGTCTAGCCCTGGCAAAATAGGTCAGGCACCTTTTAACGAAGGGGAGTCATGGCTGCTCTGAACACGTTAGGCTCTAAAGGGCTGTTGCGTAACCAGCCCCCCTCACCCAGGCTTTTCAAAGGTTCTAATCAAAGTGCTGATGCAGTAGCAGACATCAGCTGTTAATGTCTGAGCTATTCACCCTAGATATTTTCTTATTAATCCACTTTATGTCCTAACTGTATCATCATCCAGAAATTATAGGTTAGTAGAACTTCAGCTTGCCATCTGGCTTCCCAGGCTGGGAATACTGTAAGAGCCAGTGTGTTTAGCACCATCAAGAGGAGAAATTTTATGTCAGTCTTAAGCAGACCTCTCTGAATCAGAAGGCACATCCAACCCTCTTTGTTCAAGTGGAAAGACAGACTAATGCAAGTAGGAGGTCAAATATGGTCATTTTCCTGTCCCATTAGCAGAATTCACCTGTGAGACTATGTGGTGCCCTTACCAGGGTATCTCAGTGCCTCACAATCCTTAATGCTAACAGTGCCTCTGTTTCCAGGCAGTGAAGGAAGTCTGTGGGATAGCAGGGACTTGAACCCACATCGTACACTAAGGCCTTCATTACTGGATAGCACAATCAAGTTGAAGATTGCACTTAGCACTGAACAACAGCCTAAGTTATATGTGCTAGGATGAGATATGTTTCAAAGAAATAAGTTCTCATTCTTGAAGTCATTGGCTATCAACTGTGTGGAGTTCAGATGAAGTTGTATACATTCTTTAACTGCCAACTACAGGGTTTCTTGCACTTCCTCTGAAGTATGTGGTACTTGCCACAGTTGGTGACGGGAGATGGAAGTAGATGGATGATTGTTCTGCTCTGTAAAGGTTCTGTTTCTGTGCTCTTTGTTGAATTTCTAAAATGCAATTAGAAGCCTTTTTAGGTAGTGTCATTATGTGTATATTTATTGATTTGCTGAAAGATGATTAGCAAAGAGGCATTTCCAGGTGTTTGTGGTTTTATGAATAGACTCTTTTTGTGATTTGTCATTTTTACTCTCTACATTTTATCAGGAAAAATTATTAGTGGAACATAGAAACTACTTCTGTCAGTCAGTTACATATCAGATAATATTGTGCAGAAGAATAAGTACCCTCTTTATACCTCAGCATTATATTTTGAATATTTACAACAATGTGCTGGACATAACAGGGGAGTGGACATAACAGGGGTGTAGTGGAGGGTATAGCCACGACCCCTTCTTCTGGCTGACACATGGCTGCCTGTGAGCTGTTTAGTAGTAAGCATGTGACAAAGCAGCCTGAAGGGTGATAGACATTATTAGGATCGTGGCAAAAAAAGAGACTGAAAAGATTGGGACTGCTGACCAGTATTTTCTAGCTGTTTCCTTTTACTCAGACATCTGTTTGTATCAATTTGTTCTCTTGTCTTATACTTAGATTGTAATCTCCTTGGGACAGGACTGTCCTTTTGGTATGTGTTTGTGTAGTACTTAACACAGTAAGGTCTTGATGAATTAAATAAGTTTAATTTATTATTAGCAGGTGATAGATATATACAAAATAATGACCAGCAATTCCTTATGTACCATCTTTCTCATGCTAAATGAACAAAAAGGACATTCCACAAATCTGAACAGCAGCAAATTCAAAACTGATAAACTGAAGTACTTTTTCATACGATTCATAATTAACCTATGGAAGTCATGGCCCAAGAGGTCACTGAAGCCAAAAGGCTGGAAAAATTCATTAAAAGATTGAAGATTTATTGGGCTAACAAGAATACCTTCAGTTATAATAGTGCATATTAAAAATAAACAGGCATTAAGAATGGCCCTACTGGGTCAGACTAATGGTCCATCTAGCCCAATATCCTGTCTTTCAACAGTGGCCAGATGCTTCAGAGGAAATGAACAGAACAGGGCAATTTATCAAGTGATCCATTCCCTGTTATCCAGTCCCCGCTTCTAGCAGTCAAAGGCTGAGGGACACCCAGAGCATGCAGTGGCGTCCCTGACCATCTTGGCTAATAGCCATTGTTGTACCTATCCTCCTGGGACTTATCTAAGGCTATGTCTACATTGTACTTTTTGCAGTAAGACTTCCGTCAGTCTGAAATGTGAAAAAACACACACCCTGACTGACAAAAGTTTTATCAATGAAAAGCGCCAATGTGGACAGCACTTTGTCAGTGGGAGACGCTCTCCCGACAGTGAAGCTTCTGTTCCTCATTTAGGGTGGTTTTATTTTCTCAGCAGGACAGCTCTCAGCTGTCGATAAAGAGCGGCTATGGTGCGTACCTTACAGCGGCACAGCTGTGCACTGTATGGTGTGTAGTGTGCACATAGCCTAATTCTTTTCTGCACCCAGATATACTTTTGGCCTTCTCAACATCCGCTGGCAATGAGTCCCACAACTTGGCTGCATTCTGTGACGAGGTACTTCCTTCTGTTTGTTTTAAACCTGCTGCTTATTAATTGTATTAGGTGACCCTGGGTTCTTACTGGTATGTGAAGGAGTAAATAACACTTCCATATTCACTTTCTCCATACCATTCATGATTTTATAGACCTCTATTATGTCCCCTCCCAGCTGTCTCTTTTCCAAGCTGCCCAGTCCCAGTCTTTTTAATCTCTCCTCATATGGAAGCTGTTCCAGACCTTTAATCACTTTTGTTGCCCTTCTCTGTACCTTTCCCAACTCTAATATATCTTCTTTTCAAATGGGATGATCAGAACTTCATGCAGTATTCAAGGAAGGGATATAAACCCTCAGACTTCAGGGCATAAATCAACCTCCAATTTTTAGAGATTAGGAGGAAGCTTTTGACGGTGGCATGTTTCCTTGCAGCTACCTATGACAGACTGTCTTGCACATTTATCTAAAGCATCTGGTACTAGCCACTACTGGGGAGGGGCTATGGATAAGATGAACCAATGATCTGACATTGTATGGCAATTCCTATGTTTGTTCCATGCAACAGGGACTGGGCTGGCACAACTGAATGAAGGATTGGGGAGCTATAAAGATGGTGTGTGCCCTTTTACTTCTGCGGATATAGGTTTGTTGGTCCAGAGGATCTGATCCTGTGTGCTTACTGGGGTCAGATTCTGAAGGCTTCATTCACATTGAACAGTACCTCCCAGGGGAAGTAGTCCTACTGTTTCCACAGTAGTTTCCCAGTGCCTGTTCAAGAAATAATGTAATCCTCAACGTAAGGGTGGAAAAGTTTCACCCTGTTTGAGAGTGCTAATGTAACTCTGACAGACCTCAGTCATCTCTGGGATCAAGCCTGGGGTCTCTGGAGCTTAGCTCATGCATTAAAAGCTAACTGGCTCTTAGCTAAGACTCACTTTAACTCTCTCTCTAAGTGATCTCAGTGCCACTAGATGGGACACAGCACCACATCCAGAAGGTGTGTGGGTTACATTAACATGGTGTGAGAGCACAGGTAGTATGCAGTGCTTTTTCCTAGCCTGCCTTCTATATTTTCTGTAGAAACACTTCTGCAACATTTACTGTGTACTCCATGCAAACACTGAAATACAGATTTAATTTGTTGAGTGCTGTGACTCAGGTTACTGAGAGCTCTTTAAATCAAAGCACTGAGCCTCGAGAGTGAGGTTTCTAATTATGAGCTTTATTGATCACATCTGCAATACACCAGAATCCATGCAGAACTAACTAAACTCCCAAAGTCCTGTCCCATCACACAGTGGGTTTAATTTAGCACCTTGGATGGCAATCTCTTCTTTGGTTGTTCAAAAGTCTTGGGGAAGCATCTAAAGGGGATGTCCCCAGGACAGTTTAAGTGCTATTGTACATTACCTTAAATTGAAGGTTACACAGGTAGTAAATGAGTGCTGAGATTTTCAGTGTAGAAATTATTTAACCAGAAATTCACTAGACACAGTTTCAATTCTTTTACCCTCCATACATTCATAGAATTGTTAGGGCTAAAATACATCCATAAAGGAGTAGGTCAAATAATCCAACAATCTGTTATTTTTCGAGAGGTCTAATTACCTTAATATCTTTAGACCATCTGCAATAATTCCTGCTGTGTAAAAGACAGCGGCCTCCTCCATAATATACAGGTTCTTATTCCTCTTTTTCCTGTACTGAACATTACAAAATATTTTTCTCTTGTTTCAAGTTAGTGCTTAGCAACCAAGGTTTCAGAAACCACATATAGTATAGATTTCCAAGACCTCCCTCTTCTCCTACCTGCTGATTCTCACTATTCTCACACAGTTAAGACTGTTCCAATTTATTATTGATATCTTTAAATTGGCCTATTTAGTGACATTTCTAGGGATTTGGTACCATCAGATGTGAAACAAAATAGCCTCACTTCTGTTCTGACCTCTATTACCTTTAGTAGCAATCTATTACAGAGATATGAAGGCTAAAATAATAGCTGTATTTTCAAGAGTGTTTCTCATTCATAGTGTGCTAGAAAATGATCTACTGTATCTCTGCTTAGCAAAAAGAAAATACATAATATGAACCTTTCAAGGATTTGGAATCTCTACATTTGTAGTTCCTCTACTATATATAGATTCTTCTGTTTGCAATGTTATTGTTGAGATGAGAATTCTGTGAGTTACATTAGCACGTTAAATTTGAAGAAGGAGATGTCAATAGACTTTGAATAGAGTAGAAATGAGAGTACATAGTAAATGGAAAATAATGGGATTTTCATTTAATTTCTTTGGATTTGTACAAAACACTAAAGGCCATCAATGCCCTTAACACTGGGAATACATTGTGTTGTATTTTTAAGCAGACCTAACGACTGCAACAGCACTATCCAATATTATGCACTACCAGCAAACCAGAAACTCAAAAATTTACCCCATCTCTTTCCACTCTAGCAATTCCATCTCCCATGTTCAAAAGCCACTGAAAAAAATTAAGCTTTGCTATACGCCCTTATGGTCCCCCAGATTTTAATTATTGTGGACCAAATGGTAAGGAGGCAAATTCCAAAGCTGGGAGAGCCCTCATATTGAATACTGCACTAGTAGCTCTTTCTTATGTAGAAAAATATTGGCTTCAGCTCAGACTCCTTGGCTGGTCTCAACTGAAGTGGAACCGTACTGTAAAAATGATGTGTTCTCACCAATAGAGGACAGGGCTCCTAAGGTCTGGCATTAGGGGACAGTTGAGATAAGGATCCAAATGTTCTGTTGCCCAGATACTGCAAAGACTCCATCTCCCACTGAAGTCAGTGGAAATTCTGCATGCAGAGCATTTAAAAATCTGGGACTGACTGAGTATCTAAATCTTAGTTACAGTCCTTGAATCTTCCAAATATGCAACTTTCACCTGAGCATCTTGTAGAAGAGCCGTTCTGGCACTTCTGGTTCTGGTTTATCCAGGTGTCCTGTGAGGACAGCTGTTTTCACAGTATTTTGGTGCTTCTGGTTCAGGTCCTGAACAGAATGTGAAAGTGATGGCAGAGAAAGAAGTAGCCCCAAACTCAGATACTTTTCCGAGCAGGTTGTTGCATGTTTTGACCTTAGTGGCTGTCTTTGTAAGATGATCATGATATGTGAGAGCTCTATCCAATGAGCCACCTAAATAGTCCAGGTGTGAATCATATTTTATTCACTGACCATTGAGAACTATATTCAGCTCTCTGCCTAATTGTGCATGATGTAAATTGAAGACACTTGACACAGTCTTACTTCCAGTTCATATCAGGTAATGCCAACAACAATGGGCCATAGTCACCATATCTGCATTCAAAACACTCTCAAGTATATCAAGGGAGTGTGGCTGAGTGCCAAGGCATATGTCACAGGCATAAACAAACTTGCGAGATCTGGTATATGCTAGGTCACTAATATAAGTTGAATAACTTTGAAGATAATACTGATCCCTTGAGAGAAGCCATTCTTCTAGTGCCTCAAGCACTTGTTCTATCACCAGTATGCACATGAAAATGGCGATTTTTTCAAAAACAGAGCTGTTTCACATATAAACCTACTTGACATAGTTCTAGACAATTTCACCAAAAGGCCTGTGTGCCAAACTGTATCGTATGCTGCAGTCAGGTCAAGAAAAACTGAACCAGTCTTCAGCTATTGTTGGAATCCATTTTTGATGAAAGTTGTAAGTGCCAGCACTTGATCACATGGTACTAGGACAATGGCAAAAACCAGATTGCTCTGGTGTCAGCATGCCTTCCACAGATGGTGAAATTCTTTGAATTCAGATGCTCAGGCCACCTTAAAATATATGCTTAGAAGTGAAATTGGTCTGTAGCTCAAAGGCAAGTGTGGATCTTTCCCAGTTTTTAGCAAGGCACCTTCTCTTGGTGCCAGATTCTAGGCACTCTGGATTCCTGCAGAACTCTGTTGAAAAACTGAACAAGACATTCCCGAGCGGGTCCCGAGGTAGACCTAGTCAATGAATTAAGCTCCAGCCCCAGCTCCAGCTCTTCTGGCTTGACTGTGTAAAGTCAAACGCCACGGTAGCTTCCTCCCAGGCCACCTCTTCCCGCGGCCCCATTGACCTGGAATGGCGAACCGCGTCCAGCAGGATCTGTGATTGGCCAAACCTGCAGACAATGGAGGTAAACAAACCAGCCTGGTGGCTTTCGCTGATGGGCTGCATGCCAACAGTTGCCAATCCCTGGTGTAGACAAATAATGTCAGTTTGAATTTCTTTTGCCAGAATACCAATAAGTTCCCGCTTGGCGGAAGACAACCCTTCAACATTCATCTGGATGATCTTAAGTGCTGAACCTGTGACTAAAAAGTCATTTTCCAGAACCTGTTTGATAAGTTAACTGAGATTCATGGTAATCCTAGAATTCGATCTGCTAGTTGGATCGTCCATTTCTCCAGACCGCAGACCAGCTGTAGCTGGGTACTTATGGGGGGATGCACTGTGAATACTGATCTACTGACCCCTGCAAAGAACTGAAACTAAGCCAATAACACTGGTCTACAATTTTTTAGAAGTTGTCTGCTTCAGAGATAAAATGTGATATTTATTATGTATTTTGATGTGCTGATGTCAAATATGACAATTAAAACAACTGGCTACTGTTTCTAAAATATTTAAGTTTTTACATTTTGTCTATGTATATTGTGTAGATAGTAGAGTTTTAATCATAAATTGTAAACCTAGGTCTTTTCATGTGTTTATGGTTGCTTTACATGATGATATTTCCCCTGTCCTGTTTATGTAACACTTTAAAAATCAGCAAAAGGGTTATATAAATAAAATGTATTATGAAACAAAAGGCAAAAATTATGTACATAGTTTAGTCCTATTCCGTGTCTACTCGGCGCTTCTTGGCTTGTCTCTTTAAATGGAGCATCTCTTGTCACTGTCCAGCAATAGTCTGCAAGCATTGATGGGCTCCATTTGCCTTGATAGCGTTTCTCCATTGTTGCAATGTCCTGGTGAAATCGCTCATCGTGCTTGGCACTCACTGCTCCGCAGTTCGGTGGAAAAAAATCTAGATGAGAGTGCAAAAAATGTATCTTTAGCGACATGTTGCAACCAAAGCTTTTGTATGCCTTGAGGAGGTTTTCCACCAACAACCTGTAGTTGTCTGCCGTGTTGTTTCTGAGAAAATGTATTGCCACTGACTGGAAGGCTTTCCATGCCGTCTTTTCCTTGCCACACAGTGCACGGTCAAATGCATCATCTCGAAGAAGTTCACGAATCTGAAGACCAACAGACACACCTTCTTTTATCTTAGCTTCACTTAACCTTGGAAATTTTCCACGGAGGTACTTGAAAGCTGCTTGTGTTTTGTCAATGGCCTTGACAAAGTTCTTCATCAGACCCAGCTTGATGTGTAAGGGTGGTAACAAAATCTTCCTTGATTCAACAAGTGGTGGATGCTGAACACTTTTCCTCCCAGGCTCCAATGACTGTCGGAGTGGCCAATCTTTCCTGATTTAGTGGGAATCTCTTGCACGACTATCCCATTTGCAGAGAAAACAGCCGTATTTTGTGTATCCAGTCTGCAGACCAAGCAAGAGAGCAACAACCTTCAAATAGCCACAAAGCTGCCACTGATGTTGGTCATAGTTTATGCACCTCAAAAGTTGTTTCATGTTGTCATAGGTTTTCTTCATATGGACTGCATGACCAACTGGAATTGATGGCAAAACATTGCCATTATGCAGCAAAACAGCTTAAGACTCGTCTTTGATGAATCAATGAAGAGTCTCCACTCATCTGGATCGTGAACGATGTTGAGGGCTGCCATCACAACATCGATGTTGCAGGCTACAAGATCACCTTCCATGAAGAAGAATGGGACAAGATCCTTTTGACGGTCACGGAACATGGAAACCCTAACATCACCTGCCAGGAGATTCCACTGCTGTAGTCTGGGGCCCAACAGCTCTGCCTTACTCTTGGGTAGTTCCAAATCCCTGACAAGGTCATTCAGTTCAGCTTGTGTTATGAGGTGTGGTTCAGAGGAGGAGGATGGGAGAAAATGTGGATCCTGTGACATTGATGGTTCAGGACCAGAAGTTTCATCCTCTTCCTCTTCCTCGTCTCTCTCAAGTGAGAATGATTCTGGTGCATCAGGAACCGGCAGTCCTTCTCCGTGGGGTATTGGGCGTATAGCTGATGGAATGTTTGGATAATGCACAGTCCACTTTTTCTTCTTTGACACACCTTTCCCAACTGGAGGCACCATGCAGAAGTAACAATTGCTGGTATGATCTGTTGGCTCTCTCCAAATCATTGGCACTGCAAAAGGCATAGATTTCCTTTTCCTGTTCAACCACTGGCAAAGATTTGTTGCACAAGTGTTGCAGCATATGTGTGGGGCCCACCTCTTGTCCTGATCTCCAATTTTGCAGCCAAAATAAAGGTTATAGGCTTTCTTAACCATAGTGGTTATACTGCGCTTTTGTGATGCAAAAGTCACTTCACCACAAACATAGCAGAAGTTATCTGCACTGTTCACACAAGTACGAGGCAGCTCTGCTCACTTTGGCTAAACAGAAATGTGTCCCTTTGCAAAATCAAACACTGACAAATAAGAGAGCACGACACTCTATAATTTCTAGAGCTGATATAGGGCAATTTGTTCAGCAGAGTGATGTAAGCTTCGTTATGATTGCATCATCCATGACTTTTAGGAATAACATGATGCAATTCATATCATGTATGATGCAATACCAGCTTCAGATTGCATCATTCATTGTTTTGCCTAAAAAGCAAGTACTGTCCAAACCCAGTCATAGATTTATTCATAGATCCAGTCAAAGATGTATTTTAGTCATTTCTGGTTTAAACTGAGATCCCTTCCCTTTATAACTCACTTATCCTCCGCCATTCCCATGTCAAGGGTCGTATATACTGACCCAATAGCATATCTTGAAAACTAGAGCCAATCAACAATTTTAAGCATAACTTTCGTTCTCAGTGACCCAGAATTAGTGAAGTGTGACTACATTTATTTCAGAAGCATTTTGGCTGTAGAGCAGTGTAATTTAGAACAAATCTGACTTTTAGCCTGTTTGTTTTGTTTTTGTGTTTTGTTTTTTTGTTAGCACCTTGGTGGCATGTGAACAGATTGAGGTTTTCTCAGATATATTTATATGGAGTTATTCCTTCAGGGTTTACTGTAGCTTTGCTATGAGCCCTAAGCAAGAAGTGGCGTCTAATTGCCCTGCACCAAGAACTGATGAGGAACAACGTAATGATTCAGAGACCCTTGCTCCAGGGCATGGGAGAAAGTATTTACATCAACTCTGTACTCAGAGCAGATTGTGAGCTCAGATTGCCTGCCTGCCTTCTATCCACCTGCAGAGGCTGCCAACCACAGCACGGGTAGAGTTTGCAGGGGAGTCTGTGGGTGCCTTACTCCCCTGAAAAGAAATGCAGTGAGGTTCACAATCTGACCCTGTATACATTTTTCAAATACATCTTGTTCTGAAGCTCATCCACAAGAAGCTTACTGCAAATGTCTGATGTAAAATTGGACACTTACATCACATTGTCTAATCTGTTCCCTGATTTGTTGAGCGGTGTTCTTATACTAAGGGTTTCTAGTGAGAATATACACTATTATGAATTAGAAATTTGATTTCCACAAATATTC
>ML677348.1:1289468-1310995 GCA_007922305.1 Dermatemys mawii
CCTGGATACTTCCACTGCTTGCATCCGACGAAGTGGGTATTAGCCCACGAAAGCTTATGCTCTAATACTTTAGTTAGTCTTTAAGGTGCTACAGGACTTAGTCACTTCTGCAATTCCAGACTAACATGGCTAGCTCTCTGATTCCTGTGATTGTTTAGTCTGCAGAAGATAAGAATGAGGTGGGATTTGATAGCTGCTTTCAACTACCTGAAAGGGGGTTCCAAAGAGGATGGAACTAGACTGTTCTCAGTAGTAGCAGATGACAGAACAAGAAGTAATGGTCTGAAGTTGCATTGGGGGAAGTTTAGGTTGGATATTAGGAAAAACTTTTTTCACTAAAAGGGTGCTGAAGTACTGGAATGGATTACCTAGGGAGGTGGTGGAATCTCCTTCCTTAGAGGTTTTTAAGGTCAGGCTTGACAAAGCCCTGGCTGGGATGTTTTAGTTGGGGTTGGTCCTGCTTTGAGCAGGGGGTTGGACTAGATGACTTCCTGAGGTGCATTCCAAGCCTGATATTCTAGGATTCAATGATCCATGAGAGGACCTTCTCTCTTATCCATGACTGCTTACTTTGCTTAAGAATCTTTGGTGAGGGACCAAAGGCTTTCTGAAAGTCCAAGTACACCATATCCACTGGATCACCCTTATCCATGTTTGTTGACCACTCCCCACCCCAATAATTCTAATAGATTGGTGAGGCATGATTTCACTTTTCAGAAGTCTCTCTTCCCCCACAAATCTTATTCATCTGTGTCTGATAATTCTGTTTTTTCTATAGTTTCTGCCACTTTGTCTGGTACTGAAGTTAGACTTATTGGCATGTAATTGCCACGATTGCCTTTGGAGTCTTTAAAAAAAATTGGCACTAGATGGGCCTACAGCTCCAATAACTTCAAAGGGGCTTTGCGTGGGTGGTGAGGTCCATCTACCCAGGTCCATATGTAGGACTGGGGCTGAAAAGCCTAACCCTTCAAACAGTTACTTCAGAGCACAGTGCTATTACAAATAGTCCTTCTGAGCTCAGAGGAGTTATTCATGGCAATGCCTACCACACAGAATTGGTAGGATAGAGCCCAATCTAGCTTCAATGAAGTCAATGGGAATTTTGCCATTGTCCTCCTTGTGAGTAGATTTGGGGTCTAACAATGCTGTATAATCTTTGACCTCCAGATTGTAGTTAATTTCTCTTAGTTAAATGCAATCAACAAACTAAAAAACTTTTAAAACATATGAATGTCAAGTATAAATACAATGTACAGGGGAAAGACAAATGTTTTGGGGAGATTGCAGAGTTCCTTGATACTTTTTCATCACACAAGTTGAAATGAGATAAATTAAGCTGTTACTGAGACTAACCCCAGAAGGTTTAGACTGTCAGGAGGCTTCTAAAAATGTAGAAGATTTATGGTAAAATAAGTCTGATAAGTACAGGTATAATACTTTAGAGACTGCATATATGATCAGGTTTTTAATCATACAAAACTCTGTCTTGGATTCTTCCAGTAATGCAACAGCAATATTTCCTTGTCTGATCATAACTCACATAAAAATCTACTATGAGAAATCCATGGTGGTTTTCAACCTTCCGGTTTATGAAAAGGAATTTAGAACATTAGCCATTTAAAATGTTTTATAAACAAATTATAGCAAATTATGTTCAAATACATTTTGTTGCCTTTAGCAAGGTAGCTTTTGCAGTTTTCAGTGTTTGGATTTTTTTACTAGTTCCTTTTCTTTGTGTCTCTAAATTAGGGCTATCAATTAATCATAGTTAACTCAAGCGATTTAAACCCAGGAAATTAATCCTGATTAAAAAAAAATTGTGCTTAATCACAGTTTTTATTGCATTGTTAAACAATAGGATAGAAATTGAACTTAAATATTTTGGATGTTTTTCTACATTTTCAAATATATTGATTTCAGTTACAACACTTTATGCAAAGTATACAGTGCTCACCCTATTTTATTACAAATATTTACACTGTAAAAATTATAAACTGAAAAATACTATTTATTTTGTTCACCTCATACAAGTACTGAAGTGCAATCTCTTTATCAAGAAAGTGTAATTTACAAATGTAGATTTTTTTTTTGTTACATAACTACACTCAAAACCAAAACAATGTAAAACTTTAGAACCTACAAGTCCACTCAGTCCTACTTCTTGTTCAGCCAATTGCTAAGACAAACATGTTTGTTTATATTTATGGGAGATAATGTTGCCCACTTATTTAGAATGTCACTAAAATTGAGAGAGCATTTCCATGGCATTTTTGTTTTGTTCTTTTATTTTTGACTGCAGTTATTTTGAGTATAATTCTACATTTCTAAGTTCAACTTTCATGATAAAGAGATTGCATTACAGAACTTCCATTAAGTGAATTGAAAAATAGTATTTTTCATTTTTACAGTGCAAATATTTATAATAAAAATAAATATAAGGTGAGCACTGTACACTTTGTATTTCATGTTAAAATTGAAAACAATATATTTAATATGGATGTGGAAAACATCCAAAAATATTTAAATAAATGGTACACTATTATTTAACAGTGTGATTAATCACACAATTAATTTTGATTTTTTTTATCACTTGACAGCTCTAGTCTAAATCATTTACCTTAGTTATTTATTTTGATTTTTTTATAGCATTCAAGATATGGAGCAATAGGTTGCCTCATATCTTAAATTTGTATATTGACTTGAAAATGGCATAACACTTTGTGTAAACTATTCAACAGGCAAGTGCATGCTATTTGTAAGCAATTCGTTTCAAAGGGACTTACTGCACCAGTGGTGAATTGATAGGTTATATAAAACATATTTTCAAAAGCAAATACTAGCCATGGGATTTCCAGTGAAGAAGACAAGCTGTTCACTACTGATATGTGTGCTTAGTGATTAACTCTGTACTCTCAAACTCTAAGGTGAAAATGTGGAAAAAGTATGCAGTTTTGGTGATTAATTGTGTGGATTCATTTTTAATGCAACTTGAACTGCGGAATGTGATGCAACAACAAAGTGACCTTTGCCTGTGTAAGAGTTAGATTATTATTGACATGCCTCTACAGGGCCATAGTAGGAGACTAGAGGTTTGCAACAATAGGACTACCTGTTTTTTCACTCCATGTGTTGGTGGAAGCTACTGAGTGGAGAGAGGAGAACACGGAGCTATGGCTTCTCCCCTTCTACTTGCTGCACAAAAAGCTAGCTGGCCATATGGGGGAAATGAGCTGTCACCTGAAAATGGCTATAGTAAATTATTTCCCCACAGCACAACCAAAGCATATATGACGAACTCTGCCTATGAAGGGTATCTCTGAGCCAAAATACTACTTTTGGCAGTGCAGCTCTACAATCTTTTCCCGGGGCAGAGCTGAAGAGTCTCTGTCTAGCCCTTGGCAATTAAAATTATGAAATTCAAAATATGTAACTCAACTAAAGGTTTGTTTATGCTGCAAACCACTTCTGGTGGCATGTAGGGCACGGAGCTATGTGCCACAGTGACAAGTAGGCTGCATCCACACTGCAGTGTATAGCTGCACATGTCAGCAAAAGACTCTGGTGTGGGGTAAGAGCTCCAACAACTCCCTGTGGTGGGGAAATATTCCAGCAGCAGACTAGACACAACACTGGTAAAAAGAGTGATGTAGATAGGAGAGGCATTGCTTGGGAGAGCAGGCATATCTCTCCTCTACTCTACTGAGCAGTGTTTCAGCAGCTACAATAGTATTTATACCTGTGCTGGGGGTAGCAAGTAGTATACGTACTCTACTCATCTCCAAAAAGAATGTGCAGTGAAGACTGCCTTAGGAGACATCACTGCATGCAACTATCAAATTCAACTGCAAGTGTTCACAACAGTGGGCACTCTTTGGTGAATGCAAGTAACACCTGTAATTGAGTAGCTGCACCTTTCTTTACTTGACTTCAGGTCCAGACCAGGTACTTAGAGATGCAATTACTCTCATCTGAACCTGCTGCTAGTCACTTTAGACCTGATTCTACCAGTCTTCCACATACTGAATTGTATTTTACTTCTGAGTGGTCCCAGCATACCTCTAACACTATTTGTACCTTCAATTAGGTAGTGTCACGGGATCCTACATTTTTTGGCCTAAAGGTTATTATGATATTAACAAATACAGACAAAGCAGATTTCTTTTTATTGGAATTTGGTGGCTTACTTGGTTCCCATCCTCTCCCCATTTGAGCTGATTACACAAGAAATCAGTTCTGATTCTGTATCTTTAAGCCAGGAGCTGCCCTAATATTGGACATCTGTGCCTCTTGATTGAACAAATGCAAACTGATTTTTGTCAGCAAAGGATACTTTGACTTGGTAACATTGGCAGAAGGCGTAACTCTTAAGCTCTCTAGAAAATGCATTGGCAACATGGTTGATCTACATTTCAAAGACAGATTTAAAACTGTCCTTTTGCCAGGTGCAGAGATAAATCAATGGAAGGATTTTCTTGTAAACACAATACAAGAGACAAGCATTAGTCTTTCTCCTCCTTTTCTGATTTTATGTGTAGGCTAGGTATCATGGTTCTAGCCAGTGACAAATCTCCTTTGTAGGGTAGAGGGATTGCTAATGGGCAACACCTCTGCCCCACAAAGGAGATCTCTCACTGGCTAGAACCTCATTGGCAAGTGGGCAGTACCAAGAAAAAGCAGGCTTCTTCCTGCTGCACCCCAGTCATTGCAAACATCTCCTCCTCCTTGTCATGGCATTGCTGGCCCTGTAAGAGGAGTCTGGGCCCATGAGGAGCTAATTTAAGGGGAATAAACCCACATGTTCAGTTAATTGAATGATGATCACCTGGTACTGATAAAAGGCCACCAGGGATCTATTGTAAGAAGATGGTCACAGAGAGAAGCTCTCCTAAGTGATGGGGGCTCTGGTAGACTACAGGCCCCAAGGAAGAGGGCTGCATAACCCCAAACCCAATGGGAGAGATTACTAAATCAAAATAAACTTTAAATAAATTAAGTAGACCCCACTCACAACAGGAGAATTTTCTTATACCCTTTTGTACTGTGCAGAGTTCTGCTTTGAGACTAGAGAAGTTGAGGCAGTGAGTACCTGCAGCACCACACTAGGTCAGCAGAGGGTGCTACAGCACAGGCACACCCTGCTACAGTCCCTTTCCTTTCTGTTTATTGGTTGCATGGGTTTGTTAATTTCCTTGGTATGGGGTTCTGCATCATGTGGCAGGTTGTTGGGTTTTGTGGTCCGTGGGTTGTATGGATACAAATAAATTTAGAAATTCACATTGTTAATATACAATTTAGTTGTTAAATCAGTACCAGTTCATATAATGTATAGTTTATTTCACAGGATCACATCTTTGGATAGTGTGACGGAGTCAGTCCAGAAGGATATAGGAGAGTGCTGGAAGGCAGGTATATCAGCCTCAGGATGTGCAGGTCCCTGTTCCCTAGATAGCGAAAGGCTACTCCAGGCCAATCAAGACACCTGGAACCAATTAAGAATCTTCTAGAAAACAGCAGAAATAGCTGGCTTCAGGTGTCCCAATCAGGTCAATCAGGGGCTGGCTGAAACCAGTTAAAAACACTCCCAGTTAGGTGGGTGTGGAGGTCAGGAGCTGTGGGAGGAAGTTGTGCTGTTGGTGAGATTGAGTGGTAGACAACATATACGCAAGGAAGGAGGCCCTGAGGTAAGGGTGAAGTGGAGTTTGAAGAAGCGGGGACTGCTGTGGGAAAGTAGCCCAGGGAATTGTATTGTGTTTTCTGGATAAAAGGTCAGCCATCTTAGCTGATATTATTAGGGTCCCTGGGCTGGAGCCCAGAGTAGAGGGTGGGCCCGGGCTCCCCCATTTCTGCCTCCCCTAATTAGTTACTGAGAGAGGGAGGTCACTCTGGGGCCTAGATGAGTTTCTGAGGCCCCTAAATCTGCCAGGAAGTGCAGGACCCACAAATACAGACTCGGAACTTTGTCACAATAGTTAATCCTTGCAGCAGCATGTAGATTCCACTTGGCAGGGCTAGAATTATTGGAGATGGAAGTTAGGTCTCATGACCCAATTGGAAGTGGGTTGAGATCAGGAATTTATTTTGTACAATATTATGCATGCTACTACAGTCTTTGGAATATTGTGCCCCAGTTACAACTGTGGGTTTTAGTGGTCTGGATATGTCAAGATGAGTGAGATTTTAACACAAAATTGGGGGAAAGACCAGAGATAAGATGAGGTGGTTGTCTTCCATTCTGATAAGGGGACTGGGAAAGATTGCCTTTAGGAGTTATCTTATTTGATTAAAGGTTTTATTAAAATTGCAGCCACTTGACCAAAATTCCAATGCCTGTCATTTTACCTCTTGCATATGAACATTCAGATGATCACACAGCTGTACAGATGCATATAAATGCATATGCAATATATGGCCAGACATTTAAACACTGGCCTTGCTGTCCATTAATGCAATTTATAGGCACAGATTGTGGACACAGTTGTAGACCCATAATTATTGCTCATGCAACTTATGCCATTTATATTTAAAGTACACAATTATATCCAACATCCTCACTGCATTGCTGTTTTATGCTAGTGTAATGCCACACAACTGGAATAACTCAGTGGTGAATCCTCACCTCTGAATGACGCAAATTCTCTGCACAATTATTTCCTTACAAAATTGGTGGAGGAAAAAAGATGTCCAAATAAACTGTAAAATCAAGCCCATAATGTATATTGTTTGTTGTCCTTTTCACACTTTTCTTCCTATTTTTAACTGTCAAAATTTGATCAACTATGTAAAAACTATATTTTTACAAAATGTTTTCCCAGTGCCTTTTTCCACAACACACACAACTTTTACCTAGTAGTAGATTTGGATATCAAACACCTGTCAAACTATCTACATAATTTGAAGGGCAAACAACCAATCAGGAGATGCAAATAATAGGTGTTTCAACTCCTGTACATTTCTTTTCAGTAATACCCTTTTTCACCCATGTTCTCTTTACTTAGTGAAAGCTGAATATATATGAGAAATTAAACCATTTTTGAATTTGGTTCTTTAGAATTGTAGGCACCTACCAATCTAACTATTGTGGTTTGCAGACTTTAATTATATCTGTTATGAGATATAAGTGCTTCAGATACACTTCAAGAAAAAGAATGATTAATAGTTTAGGATTTTTTTCACAGTCCTTTCTCTTCTGTTTCTTCCTCTAATAACTCTCGTTATATGATATAGTAATTTTAATCTTCATCAACATTTGTTCAGCAAGCTCTTGGTTCAGCATCAGAAATTAATGTGCAGCATGAAAATAAGAAATTAATATGTGGTCCTTTACTATGAGATGTGTCAAAGCATCAGGGGGATTAAAATGACTGGGCCTGATATGATCTCACATATGTTGTCATCAAACTAAGGCCTGATCTACACTAGAATGTTATATCAACATAAAGCAGCTAAAGTCAACCTAATCATGTCAGTGTACACACTACAGCCTTGCCCCTGCTGATGTAAGTGCCCTACTACACCAACATAAAACTCCACCTCCACAAGAGACATAGGGCTTATATCCGTGTAATTAGGGCAACAGTGTCCCCGTAGACCAGGGGTGGAGAACCTACGGCTTGAAAACTTGATCCTGCCTGCTGCTTAATTTCATCCAGCCTGCAGCAAGTCTCTGTGCCATGGGCTGGAAGTCCCAAGCCTCACCCTCGCCCCTGCCCCAATGAGGCTGGAGTCATGAACCTCAGCTCGCCTTGCTGCAGAGGGGAGTTAGGGTTGCCAGGCCATTAAAAGTCCAGTTGGTTCCGCGTAGCTCCCAGGAACGGCCACGATGTCCCTGCAGCTCCTAGGTGCAGGGGCCATCAGGGCAGCTCCGTATGCTGCCCCCAGTGCCAGTTCCGCAGCTCCCATTGCCTGCAAATAGCAATGGGAGCACCTGCATGTACCACAAGGCGCCATCTAGTCCAGTATCCTGTCTCTGACAGTGGCTAGTAACAGGTGCTTCCAAGGAAACTGCAAAATACCCCACAATAGGACAGTGTCAAATAATCTGCCCCCATGAAGGTCTCACCTTATTCCCTAATAGAGAGTGGTTTGAAGCCTGAGGTTTTATATCCCTTCCAGATTATTTATTAGCATTAACTATTGTAGCTAAAATGTTAAGGCCCACACTTAATAATTAAGGCGTGCAGAGAAACTACTTTTGCATACAAAATAAGAGAGGACCTTCCACCCAGAAAATTCATGAACCTTGTCCATCCTTGCCAGGTACTTAATAGTCAACTCCAGGACAAACAGTTCACACACTGAAGTCAGCACTCCTTGCCTCCATATTTTTCATTAAGAACTATGGACTACTCCTTCTAAGAAGAACTATAAAAATGCACTCCTGAGCTGGGAATGACTATGCTTTCCCATTCTTTCACCATTCGTTCTAACTAGCATAGATCAATGTTCAGAAAGCTCCTATGTTGCAAGGCATCCCAGGCTTTGTCAGGAAGAAAGTCTTGGTATATAATGTTAAATTATTTCTCCCCTTCTCTCATGTCAGGATGAATTTGACAGATTTCATAAACGTTTCTCTGCAGTATCCGATGTGAGTGTTCACTCTGGCTCCTCCTAGCATGTGAAGTTTAGGTGGGGATCATCTTCCAGAAATGAACAGTGACCAATCTTGTCTTCTCCCCGCCCCAAATGAAAGACATCAGGGGATACACAGGTCCTGTGAAACAATTCACTTCTTTCAGTAATAAGAAATATAATTGAGAATGGGCCCTAACCACAAAGTTCAGAGACAGATCTGAATGTCACCAGTTCAGGGGGGTGACTGAATCCAGAGTTTTGGTTTGGAGCTAATATAAGTGACTGAATCAAAGATGATGATAAAAAAAATTGTACAACACAAAACAACTTATCTTGAACAACACTTTTATCAGATACTTTCCCGTTTCATTTACAAAGCTTCAGTCTGGGTGAGTTTCTCTTCAGAAACAGATGCTGTTTATCTCTGCGACTTTTACACAGCCCAACTAGTATGTAGATTTGTAGAGAACAGATAAGTGCACATACTGTGTGTGTATTGCTGTGACAGAAGTATAAGTGGCAAGTGGTTCAGAGCAACAATCTAGAGTCATTGTATAAACTATATTATATAAACTTATTAAGTTATGTAAAGAGCAGGTTATTATGATTATTTATATATTAATCCTCATCAATGTGTCTGGTGCTGCACAGGACACAAAATGTGATACGTCCTGCCCCAAGGATCTAGAATCTGAAAAAGCTAGACTTATGGAAAGCAGGTCCCGTTGAGAAAAGCAGAGGTAGAAGGAACCTGATGTGGAGGCAGAGTTTGGGTTTTTTTAAATCATATTAAATCACTTGGTAGCGCTCATGAAAGATGTGAGTTTTTAGGAGATGCTTACCTGAGGGTATTAAGGTGGCTTGTCAAATTGGGATGCTCAAGGCTTCTGAGAGTTACCTAGGATGCAAGCAGCTGATGGGCCAGCCAAGAATCTGACCATATGCTACACTCCTCTCTCTCAGACTCTTGACACATCCCCAGTATCTTCCCAATGCCAAAAAGGGGGGATAGGTAGCATTGAGCTGGCTACCACTGGCTTTGCAGGAGTTCCCTTTGGCTGTTCCTTTAGGGAAACCTTTTGTCTGCTTCGCAATGATTTAACAGTTCAAAACAGCCAGAGAGTTGCCAACACTACTCTGGTGAAAAGTTTGTGTAGTGATTCTGAATGACTACATAATGAGTAACTTACCTCTTTTTAATGCTTACCTTGAGGCTAAAATGCCCATCCCAGTTACATATAAAGTACGGTAAAATATAGTCTGTGAAATCACTATGAAATGAACATGGTTTGTGTCAGCATTTCAAAGTTCAAAGGAGAATTGTTATAATCAAAGGAAACATTTTCATTTTCAGAAAGGAACATGAACACTCTTTTCCCCGCACCCCCAAACATGGATATAACAACACTGAGATAGTAAAGTGAAAGTGATTTTTTTCAAACAACATTGCTGTCTCATGGTCAAGCATCAGATTCATCCACAAACTATAATAAACAGCACTTGTCAGTAAAATATTTTATACACACAAATTAATTCATCCAAACAACATCCTTGTGATGTAAATAAGTATTTAAATCCCCAGTTTACAGACGGGGTTATTGAGGTATTAATGATAATTGCTTGCAGAAGGCCATAAAGTAATCAAAGCCAGGGTAAGACCTCTGGAGTTTGTAGCTCCAGCTCCTGTATTCAGATAAATGGACAACATCGCTCTCTGTATTGTTCATTTCTCAAATACACATAAATGCAAGTTTTTGGACCAGCGCATATAATAGTGAACTTAGAGGTGGAGAATTGCAAGTAGGTTAGCAAGTACCAATACACAGATTCTTACTACTTTATATTCCCCAATGTTTCATAGTCTACTTTTAAATAAATGAATCTTCCTCCACTTCCCACAACTGCTTCAGCATTTGCTACATTTGAATATTTAGGCTGAATAACTGATCAAATTGCTTTGTTTAGTTTCAACCTATAACAAAATGGAACAGAGGGTTCAGTTGCTAAGTCAGCAGTGCAGGAAAATGCACCAAATTGCATGTACAAATACACTAAATCATCTCCTCACTATGGATCCCTCCAATGAATATTTCTCATCCTTATTGTTTCATTCTCTCTACCTCTGTATAAACAGAGGAAAATCTTAGTCTGATAACTGTGTGTCAGTGATGAACTGTTCACTGTGAACTATGGTGAAAGTAAATGAGGAAATGTTATTTCCTCCTTCTTATAACACACGAATTAGGGATCACCAAATGAAATTAATGGGCATCAGGTTTAAAACAAACAAAAGAAAGTATTTTTTTTCACACAACGCACAGTCAAACTGTGGAACTGCTTGCCAGGGGATGTTGTGAAGGCCAGAACTGTAAAAGGGTTCAAAAAAGAACTAGATAAGTTCATGGAGGATAGCTCCATCAATGACTTATTAGCCAGGATGGGCAGTGATGGTGTCCATAGCCTCAGTCTGCCAGACACTGGAATGAGCAACACAGGATGGATCACTTGATGATTACCTGTTCTGTTCATTCCCTCTGGGGAACCTCACCCTGGCCTTCATCAGAAGACTGGATACTGGGCTAGATGGACATTTGGTCTGACCCAGTATGGCCTTCTTAACTGTAATTTTTTAGCTATCAGATGAGGAACAATACCCCACAATGAGAGACATAAGAAATATATGAATGCAGGAAGCTTAATGTTGTATGGCATTAGTTACCTTAATACAAATAACAAGCTACAATCTCATTTTCCCAAATCATAATTTCTGCATTAATAATTTACAGTATTAAAGGTGAGAACACAAGGTCTGGTTGGGTGTTAAATACACTGAAAATGAGAGACAATTAAGTGTGGTGTGAGCAGCCATCTATTCCTGTAAAACAAACTGCTCACAAAAAGGCAGACGTGCATACAGAAATAGGAAGCCTGTATGATGCTGCCACTAGGAGCTTCAAAAGCATTAAAGGAAACAATCACTTCTCTGTACTCGCTTCCCTCCTCCCCTGTGTTTACATGACAGCCAGCCACATTTCTCGAAAGCGTCTCTCTCACAAGTACAACTAGGGCAAGGATTAGCTTTTAAAACCTTTCTGAAATCACTTGAGGATCATTTCCCTACTCCGCAGAAAATATGAAGAAATTAAGCAGGAACATGAGACACAAGCATCCGCACAGATATTGAATGCACTCTTATTTGTGAAATGCTCTAGTTGAGAAACAAAGCACTCAACAGTCAAGACACTCCAAATATCAAGGGGCCTGATTCTCCTCTCATTTATTCCACTACAATCAAGAATGATTGGAGTCCGTGAAATTCCTCATTGGTTTTATATTAATGGAGAATCAAGCTTAAGTTTTCTACTACTACTTTTACTCAACACCATAGAATAGCCTCGATATGTTACTATATGTATTAAATAAATATGGCCGTGAGCTGCCAACACTGCAGTGTACCCTTTAAGGAGGCATCCTTAAATGAGGAACCATTAAGAGGGAGTACTGAATTCAGGATACAATAACAGGTGTTCAGGAAAGCCCTTTTCCGGCCACTTTAAATCGCTCTAAATTAAATGGCAGTTTTGATGTTTATTTAATGCATTCTAATAGACATGAGTGAAAATATTTTTAAAAGTTCATAACTTTAGAAATACTAAGGCCATGTCTACACTACCCAGCTGGGTCGGCGGGTAGAGATCGATCTATTGGGGATCGATTTATCGCATCACATCAAGATGGATAAATCGATCCCAAGGTCGATGCCAGAACTCCAGCTCACCAAAAGACGCAAGGCAGAGTCGATGGGGAGCCCGCTGTCAACTGCTGCCGCTGTGAGGACAGCAGGTAAGTCAACCTAACATGACTCCACTTCAGCTACGCTATTCACGTAGCTGAAGTTGTGTATCTTAGGTTGACCCTCCCCGCTAGTGTAGACCAGGCCCAAGACAGATTCATTCCTGCATTCTGTCCCCACTGCCCTGCTCTGGGCCATTAAACAGCTGGATCTGCTCAACTGGCACAATCCTCAGCTGAAGCAGTCCCAAAGTAGCTGACCCTTGCAGTCTCTCCACTATCTCGCCCTGATATAGGAGGAAGAGAGGGCAGCATGAGCTGTCGTAAGTCAGAGCACCCTAAACTCACTTCAAAATGTTGTAATACAAGGAAAGCTGGTACGCACAATATATCAACTGCAGAAATGAACTGGCTGGGGGGAACACACAGTTTTAAGACTATGTATAATAAAAAAAAATGAAGTGATATGAAATTGGCTAGGGCAAGAGATGACACTGTTATAGAAAAAAATCAAGAAAGATGATGGTCTACACTACAGTGATGGTGATGGTTTGGATATATGCCAAGAATGAACTGGGAAAGGATACCAGATATGGAGATACAAACCCAAGTCCAAATAACTAGAAATAGAGGAAGACCAAAGATGTCTTGGATAGACGTTAAGAATGACATAGAACAAAAAGGTTTAAAGATGAGCAAAGCCGGGAAGCTGGTAGAAGACAGAAAGTGCTGGAAAGACTTCTTTGATTCCTGTCTGACAGTTCAGCAGTGACAATGGGACCCAGTGAAGAAGAAAGAATAAAATCACGTTGGCTCCAAGAATCAGGGAGCTAGAAATGACTCCCTGTTGGAGCCCTGTTCTGCACTGAATGAATCTTGGCATGAGGAAATTCTGAACTCCTATGCCAATTTTCTTCAAACTTGAATTACTTCTTTTCTGGAGGCTATGAAACAGAGAAAATCTGAAGTTTCTAACCTACCTAAGATAATCCAGACCAATCATGGAATAAGACAACATGAGGGCCATCTGGACTACTGCACTACCTCCAAATGTATCTCCATAGTATTGTTTACAATGAGATAAAACTTTAAGCCACAGTTTAGCCTTGGTCACTTTAGTTAGAATTTAAGAGCATAGGAACGGCCATACTGGTTCAGACCAAAGGTCCATCTAGCCCAGAGTAATATCTTCTGACAGTGGCCAGTACCAGATGCTTCAGAGGGAATGGACAGAACAAATTCAAGTGATCCATCCACTGTCATCCAGTTCCAGCTTCTGGCAGGGAGTTTCAGAGCATGGAATTGCATCGTTGACCATGTTGGCACATAGCTATGGATGAACCAATCTGCCATGAACTTATCTAATTGTTTTTTGAACTTTTGGCCTTCACAACTGTCAAAGCTAATTCCCCACTCTGACACTTCAAGTGCAGAAGATAGAGGCTCCAAGGATTCTAAAAATTAATACTGGCCACTCCAGGCTTGTATTAAACTCCCAAGATCACAGGATTTTTTCTGACCTTGGATTGGTAGATGCTGCCACCACCCAATTGCAGACCCTCTTTGAGAGCCCAGGAAGGTGCACCCTTGAGCCCGTTTACTCCCCTGCCAAGGGGAAAAGCTGAAAAAGAAAAAAAAAAAGGAAATTGGCTGTTGCCACCAGGTAATTAACTAATATGCACAAACCTCTTAAGACACAAAAATCCAATTCTGTCCTTTAAAAAGGTAAATTTTATTTTTTAAAAAGGAAGAAAATACATCTGGGAACTCAGGCTATTGCTAGATTTTAAACAAGCAACTACAAGGATTAAGCACCAAGAATAGCTTCCTTGAGGTCCAGCTTAAAGGTTACAAGCAAAACAAAAGCATCTGGGTTAGCACAGAGGAATCCAAAGCCATAAAGAAGTAAAAGGGATAAACCTAATCATGTCTTCCTTGACATTTCCTAATCTACTTACATATCTGGGGTTTTAAATGAGTAGTTTCTAGGTATGATGCTGATGATTTTTTTCATACTTGGTCCAAGCTTCTTACAGCATACCTGCTCTGTCCCCCTCTCCCCAGCAGAACAACAACAGACAGACAAAAGGGAAGTCTTTTCTTAATTTTAAAAAGTTCTACCCTTCCCATTGGCTCTTTTGGTCAGGTGCCAACTCACTTCCTTTTACCTATACATAGCAGTGAGACTTGTTAACCCTTTACAAGTAGAGCAATTAGAGAACAGCTACTAAGAGGGATTTTATAGCTACTGTCTGGCTGGGTGTTCATAAAAGGGAGCTCCACCCCTCCCCAATTCATTTATCATAACAACATTCCTTAGCAATGAGTTCCACACATTGACTGCATTGTGTGAAGAAGTATTTCCTTTTATCTTTTTTTAAACCTGCTGCCTATTAATTTCATCAGGCGACCCTTGATTCTTGTGTTTTGTGAAGAGGGAGATAACACTATTCACTTTCTCCAGACCATTCATGACCTCTATCATATTCTCCCTCAGTTGTCTCTTTTCTAAGCTGAACAGTCCTGGTCTTCTTAACCTATCATCATATGGAAACTGTTCCATCCTCCTAATCACTTTTGCTGTCCTTCTCTTTACCTTTTCCAATTCTAATATATGATTTTCAAGATGGGGTGACAAGAATTGCATTTAGTAGTCAGTTGAGGACATACCAAATATTCGTATAATGGCATGTGATATTATCTATCCCTTTTCAAATGATTCCTAACCTTCTGTGAGGGGTTTTTGACTGCCACTCCACATTGAGCAGATGTTTTCAGAGAACTATCCAAGATGACTCCAAGATCTCTTTCTTGATTGGCAAGAGCTAATTTACATCATTTTTATGTACACTATTTTGTATGCATAGCTGGCATTATATTTCCCCAATGTGCGTTGCTTTGTACTTATGAACATTGAATTTCCTCTACCATTATGTTGCCCAGTCACTCAGTTTAGTGACATCCCAGGAAGTTGTCCCAGAAAGTCAAAGTTAGATGTAGTAACGTAGCTTTCGGTAGCGTGTATTCTCAAACCATACATGGGAAAAACAGAATCCAGTAAGTTCTTAAATGCCATGGTGAATCTAGCCATGACTCCCAAAGATAGCCTGCAACTGCTTGCATTCTAAAGCCTTTCCAACATATTGGCATAGTATATGCTCATGTTAGTTAATACTTTTATTCAGATGAGGCAGGCAGATCTGAGAGATCCACACTTAAATGGCATTTCATTTATTCAAATGTCAGCAGGTGTAGGAGTCTGGAACTTGTTTATCCTGAGTGCTGTGAATTTTGCTTCACATCTAAGGAGATCCCCTATTGACTTTTATACACCAACACAAAATGTCATCTAGTTAATGCTGCATTAGAGTTTTGACTCTAGAGCCATATGCACCTTACAATGTTTCAAGGCCATGCTCACCTCTCCTGCATGCTTCCTTTTGCTCTGGAGATCTGACTCAGCATAATTTCCTCATGCAGACAAACACATACTTGCTTTACTAGTCTTCTACTTTAATGGGTCGTTCCATTCACATTGCATTTGTATTGTATTTCTGAAATATGCAAACAGAATAACCTTTTTGCAAATCCAAAAAGGAAAAATAATTGAAACGTATCGTGCTTCATCAGGGCTGGAGTGTATGCCAAACTGAGCTAGGGGAATGTGTTTATTCTATTCTAGGAACATAGGATTAAAAAGAGAGATTAGATATTTGTTGACATAACTTGTCCTTTTGGAAACAGCAATACAATTATGACCCTCCTGCATCTGCATTCCTGAGGCTGATGTGGGGCTGTACCACCTCTTCTCTTTTAAACTTTTGCAGAGGAATAAGCCACATTGTTATATCATGAAGGAGGTTTGGAGATAAGTGGCACAAATGTTGCCAAGCACTTATCAGCTCTTTCTCACTATGAGCTATTCTTATTCCTTATTTAAATTGCTGTAGCGCTTAAAAGCCCCAACCCAGATCAGGCCCCTTTATGCTAGGCAGAGATTAGCGATAAAGGCCCATGCCTGGGCTCCCGGATCCCAGAGTTGCATGATAAGATCAGAATCTAAGCTTCCCTTTAAAAAAACACAAACAATATATTTCTAGACCTCCTGAATGCAAAGAAAAGTTTCCAAATGTGACTCTAGCATAATTACCAGAGAGGTAGCCGTGTTTGTCGCTTCTGCAAACCCAGACTAAGAGACCTGTGGCACCTTAAAGACTAACTAACTTTGTTAGTCTTTAAGGTGCCACAGGACTCTTTGTCGCTTCTAGCATAATTGGTGCCTGCTTGGCTCTGCAGCCAGTGTGAAGTATGATCACCTCCTGCACAATGCAGGCCACAATCTCTGCACCAGATCCCTAACTGGGCCCCTCAATGATTGAGCTCACAACCCTGGGTTTAGCGGACCAATGCTCAAACCACTGAGCTATTAGAAGTGTGAAATGCTTTGTTCCGTCTTAACTCTAAAACCTGCTGCCTCCCCAAGGGGTAGGGTCACATCTCAGGGGCCAGGTTATGACACCAGGATGCCCTGTATGTGTTATGCCTAGTGCCCCAGCTTGCCTTAATTTAACCTTCGTGCTAGGCACTGTAGAAACACATAGTTAGAGACAGACCCTGCCCACAAAACTTTTATAATCTAGTACAGAGCCAAGAAATCAGACTGAAAAAAAAATCCTTGAAGCTAATGGTTGTACATGGTGGTTTTTGCATGCAGAAAACTGTCATTTTTGACAAGCTGTTTCCAAGGTGAATTTCCACCATGGGCAAATAAGGAAAATTCTAGATTTTTCCCTGTGGCTAGAATTTTCACATGAAAACATTATACAAAGCTGTGTCAGCAGGTGGAAATTCACCATTTTACTTTGGATTAAATACAGTGTGATTCTCAGGGCACATCTTCACTGTGGAGCAAAATCAGTGCTGCTGCAATCGAAGCACCAATTTAGCGGGTCTCCCATTGATTTCTGTACTCCACCTCCCCGAGAAGGTAAGTTGGCAGGAGAGCATCTCCCTTTGATACAGCACAGGCTAGACACTGCGCTAAGTAGATCTAGCTAAGTAACTGAAGTAGCATAGCTTAGATTGATTTACTGCGGTAATGCAGACGAGGCCTCAGACAAAAATACAGCTCTTTTCATATGCACTTTTACCTTTAAGTTCAGTAATTTCTCAGCACTCCTCTGTTCACATTTTAGTGTACATTGATTTTAGCTACAATTGTGAGCAACCTCCTGTGAGATTAGTTGGAGAAATCTGATCATCAATCCCTTTCTATCATTTGACCCTCATTTCCCCAAAGGATTCAAATATTATTATACAAACTCTACCACATGTGAATCAGAATTAAATCCCACCTTGCTGTTATTTCCTGAGCATGTAATATATATGTATGGCTTGATCCTGCAAGATACCCTCGATTCCTTGAAGGTGTAGTGCTGCCGTATAGCTCTCAGGAGTCAGCAATGCCCATCATAGTAAATATAAGATCCTAAAGAGTGTATAAGTTAATTTCAGACATGATGTGATAAAAAGAAGTCATTAACACAGTAGGAAAGGACTGAGGGATGACAGACAAGAAATACTATTGTATTTATTTAGCAAGGACAACAGGAGAATGTTCTGCAGCCTAACACTGAAGGAGCTTGGCTTATTTATACCAGCAGAATATCCAGCCCTCTGTTTAGCATTTATAATTTTGTAAATCAGTGATTCCTAAAGTTTAGTCTATGGTCCATTGGAGGACTGCAGTACGCTTCCAAGTATCCTGCAGAACCAGTCTTGTCACAAGGTGAAGGACCTTCATTTAAATATGGGATTTGACTCCACGAGGAGCTGACCAACAATTGTGAGGTACAGAGCATGCTCAAATCTAAATGAAACTCATTTCTAAGAAACAAGTTATCAAATACATTGTTATTTAATGACAGTTTTATTTATTTTCTTTAGAAAAGAAATTGCTTCACTATACACTGTGTTGGACTTTGCTGAATAACTACAAAATCCTACCATTGTTAACTTAGTCCTCATTACCCCAAGTGAATGCAGCTAAGATGATTTACATCAACTGAAGATCTGACCCGGGAAGAAATGTCTTCCTGGGAAATATATAGAGCTAAAGAAACTGACAAGACTTATTAGATTCTTCATTTCTGAGGGACCTTCACTTTCGTGATCTGAGATGTGATGCATTTTTTATTAAATACACTGTCATATCACAGTGCACACTTGTATCCAAGTCGCTGCATCATTTTGCAATAACGTTTTTTTCATGTATGTCCTTCCTGACTGAATACAATGTTGGTATTTTGGATTATTCCCTCTGGCATTCTGTACTTCAAAGCAAGACCCTGGAAACTCATAGTCAACACTGTCATATAATTATGATACATTTCATATAAAACATATGATGTAAGATATCATATGAAAGATCAGAATCTACTGAAGCCAGTTGTTCTGTCAAAATATGCATATCATCAGTGTGTATAAAGTTATGAGATTTTGCTGTACGGTTGTAATTGAAATATGTTGTCAGTTTGAGAGTTGACCACTGCCAGTTCTCCAGTGACAACAAAAGAGGTGATCCACTCCCAACAGGGTGCTACATGACTATTAATCAGCAGGGGAATTGTAAACAAGGAATTTGCAGGGCTGTAAGAGAGGCACCACACAATGGGGATTGTTCAATCCGGTGACTCAGCAAAGCCAACCAGGACATGTCTGGGCTAGTGTCTGCCAGGCACATGGGGTGAGTGTGATGGGTTGGGATCACAGAAATCCCCTTAGAAGCTACCACCCAATATGCCAAAGCTACTCCTGCCTCTGTTTTCCTGCCCAAACAGCTTAGGACCTCAGTACCCTGCCTGGTTTGTGTCAGACTCACTAGCCTGCTGCAAAACTAGACCCAGGTCTGAGCCACATCCCCCAACAGCTATGGGCTTGCCTGGAAACAGGTTAGGAAGTATTCCTGCCTCTAGCACTCAGATGCTCAACTCCCAGTGGGGTCCAAACCCCGAATAAATCCGTTTTACCCTGTATAAAGCTTATACAGGGCAAACTCATAGATTGTTCACCCTCTATAACAATGATGGAGAGATATGCACAGCTGTTTGCCCCCCATACAGGTACCAACACGTACTCCAGGTTAATTAATAAGTAAAAAGTGATTTTAATAAAGACAGAAACTAGGATTTAAGTGGTTCCAGATAGTAACAGACAGAACAAAGTGAATTACCAAATAGAACACGCAGATCTAACACTAATTCAGTAAAAAGCCTCACCCTCAGATGTTACAGTGAATTTCCTCTTTCAGACTAATCTCCCTTTTAATCTGGGTCCAGCTATTACTCTCACCCCCGCTGCAGTCATTGTCCTCTGTTCCAGTTTTCTTCAGGTATCCTTGGGGGGTGGAGAGGCTGTTCTTTGAGCCAGCTGAAGACAACATGGAGAGGTCTCTCCAGGGTTTAAATAGACTTTCTTTTTTGGGCAGCGACCCCCTCCTCCTTCCTATGCAGAGACCAGTTGTAAAATGGAGTTTCAGAGCCACATGTCTGAGCCAGACTCCCTTCATTACCAGCCAGGCCACATTCCTGGGGATGCTCTGGAGTGGACAGGCCTCTACAAAGTTCATTGTTAGCTTGATTGGTTCTTGACTGGGCATTTACTGAGAATACTTTTTTTCTCACACAGCTGCCCAGCTGCTTTCCAAAGTCTACTTACAACTGACCAAGCACATAGCCAATATTCATAACTTTGAATACGAAACTAGCACATGCATACAAATAGGATGAACAGATCCAGCAGATCATTACCTTTACACAGATATGTTACATGGCATATGTAGCAAAAGCATATTCCAGTTGTAGCATACACACATCTATAGGCACCCCCCATAAAGCCTTATGGGGTACACTGTCACACTGAGGATATAAAATAGGGGACAGTAGCATTATGTCTTTGACTTTCTCCTTCCCCACCCATGCTAGAAGCAACAAGAACACTGGAAAGACAAAGACTTGCACTGAGGAGACAGGTACCAGGCTTAAAAGGGAAGCCTGTGTAATAAGAACTGTAACCTACCTGCAGCCTCCAGTGGGGTGAGAAAAACTGCTTGATCCAAATACTAGTCTAATAAGGTTTAAGATTTACACTGTGCTTACCTTTTATTTTCTTTGCTAACTATCTCTGACCTTTTATACCTACCATTTATAATCACTTAAAATCTACCTTTCTATAGTTAACATATCTATTTTATATTTTACCTAAAACAGTGTTTTGGTGGGAAATCTCAGCTCACTTTAAAAAGGCTAGTGTGTGTCTCTCCACATCAAGGTAGGGGCAGACTGGATAATAAACTTATACTGATCAGGCTTCTAACAGGGCAATATAGTACATTCCAAGGTTGAGAGCTTGAGAGATTTGCTGGTGCCTTTCTCTGTGTGATTTGTGAGTGGCTCTGGGATCATTCATGTAATCTAGCTGGATGTGGAGGCTCCACATGCTGTTGTGCTGAGTGGTCAAAGTGCCTGGAGGGGTTTGCTACTTGTCACTAGCCACACATTGTGAGATACAGCCCAGGCTGGAAAGTTAAGGGGACAGAGTGTACCCCAGTTCTAGGTTGTACCCCAGGAATCCCATCACATTCCCTTTCCTTAACAAGTCTACAAATTCCAGATTGTGCCATAGTTATATAATAATGCTGCTGGTGATGTCACATGAGGCAACTAAGCAAATGAAGTGCCATAGAGCACTGGGCTGTTACGATCTCCTAAATACTTCACTGTTCCAGCATTTTTACATTGTCTGAACAGACACTTCTTGACTCAGAAACTCACCTAAACATATCCAGAAGCAGAAGAGAAAACAACCCACTTCTACATTCAGACGAGTGGGCTGAAACACTGTCAGACAAGCTATTTGCTTGGACAACACTAAATATCCTCAACCACCTGCTGCATGAATGAGCTCAGACAATGAGAACTTCTCTAACAATGTGCAGGATCCTAAAATACATTTCAAAAGGCAATCTCATCATTTCTGAACAGATGGATGAAATAAAAGGACATCTCCTCAATCAAGAAATCCATGGCTGATTTAGTCTTAGTAATAATACTTACCACTTACCTATCTTCAAAGTACTTTGCAAACATTAACTAATACCCACA